>JADLZL010007849.1:0-100751 GCA_015844335.1 Chrysopogon serrulatus
ATCAACTAATGCTCAATATAACATGATATCAACCATAAAGCATAGTTGTAGGGTTTGATTCTAACGAGTTCCATGAGTTATGTTATTCTCGATCGTTTTGCAGGTATATCTAATTTTGCACAGAATAAAAGTATCTTAAATGATGAATTAGACTACACCATTGCGACGGGCTCGTCGAGACGATCGAAACGAACATATCATTTGCTATATTCGGAGTTCGGAGTCAAAAGATATCAATTCTACACCGAAACCAACACTAGAAGACTCTAGAAGGCACCAGAAGATGACGTACCGAAGGTGGGGCCCACCTGCTACAGGGTGGGGCCGCCCGGCCCCACCCCGGGGCCGCCCGGCGCTCCACAGAGCCTATTCGGGGCCCGCTTTGACGGAGGGCCTCCTACCACCTTAGGGTTTGCATCTCCACTGTTGCCGAAGTCGAATTAGTCCCACATCGCCTGTCCAGAAGAGGTGGAGGCTTTTCTAGACTATAAATAAAGAGGTAGACCCCCCTCCCTAAGGGCACCACATTATTGGAGATGTAGAGGCGTCCCTCGAATGGATGACCTCTCATCTCTAGAGAATTAGGGCTAGACTTTCCAAGGTAGTTCTAGTTGAGAGTTAGGGAGAGCGGCGCTACGCCCGGGTTCGGAGGAGTCTTCGAGAAGAGTCATCGAGTTTTGGTATGTCTTTGTATTTGTTCTTTGTAAGACTTATGCTTTAATATATTTTATCTTCTCTATTTACTTTTATGCATTACATTTAATTGGTTAGTATAGTTGTTATACTTTAGCATAGGATCTCCGCCCGTATTGGGTGCTCTAGTTATTAATTGTGACTAGGGTAGTAATTGGTAGTGTAGACATGGAGTCTAGGCTAGATATTACCCGAGATTGCACCCAGTCCAACATATAGTTGTGGTAGCCCTGTGTGGTGACAGCCCGACGGCCGGCGTATTCCACCATGTTAGGGTTGGTGTTTGTAGGACCGTAGTCGGAGCTTCCTAGTCCCTTTCTCACCCCTTTCCGTGACTAGTGTTCGATGTCCCGAAGTGTTATTGTGTGATTGCTTTACCTTCCATAAATCAGTTATTATGGAACCCAAGTAATAGAGAAGTAGTTAGGAACCTTGAACTCTCCCGTTGTCCTCTCACTTTAGCTATTTACTCTCTTATCATAGAATTCTCCCGTGTGTGTCATTATGCATAACTCCTATCATTTACCCTTTACCCCTACTCTAGTCTAGTTGGTGTACTAAGTTAGTAGATACATGATGGTGAACTATCAATGTCTTTATCCATTGTTTCCCAGTGGTAAAATATAAATAACGATACCTGGAATACTCCCGGTAAAATGCTACAATGGTTTTTACGTGGCGCTTATGAATCCTTCATATTTTAATTGTGCATAAGAAATACCAACAAGCACTTTTGGCGCCGTTGCCGGGGATAGAGATTTACCTCTATTTCTAGTAGTGACGTTAGAAATGTCAACAAGCATTTTTGGCGCCGTTGCCGGGGAGACAATTGGCGTAAAGATTTTGATAATGATCTTGATATCTGCTAATCTAGTATGTCGCTAGCTTTAGTAGGATTACCCTCTGTTTTGTTGAGTTGTGGAATAAGCAGAATATCAACCATTTCAACCTTCTGGCGAAATTCCACAAGAACAAGACATTGGAGATATTGAAGAACCCAGGGTACCCAAACATTCATGATCCATCAACAATAAAGCCCTGCCATCTCACAGGTATGTATAAATATTTATATTATTCTAGCCATGTGTAGATTGGAAAAGAAAAGTCATCATCACATGAATTCAAAGCTCATCACATGTGACGAATAAAGATGCTGCGCTAATCATAAATACCACTGTGATTCATGGTAAGTATGATCAAGAGAGGTGAGAAAGTCTTGCTCATAGGCTTTAAATTTGATGAGTAGTTATCCTGTTGCATTCCACTGCATGTTTACTTTGAATAATCCATGTATCTACCCCATCTCATATCAAATCCACAGCATATTCAGTTCCTTGCACATATGCATATCACTTTCATCTCTACTTAAAATAGAAAAAAAAATATATATTCTCACCATACATGATCATGCTTTTATCTCTATTTGAGTAAACCTCTAAGTGCTTTCATGCTATCTTTGTTTACTCTAGTATGCTTTGGTTTGGAAGTACTCGCCATACTTCTATAGGCTTTTAAATTGAGCGTGGTGCTTAGGTTAAAATGCCTTCCTTAATTAAAACTAGACATGGAGTTTGGTTTGATTATTGAACTAGAAATTATTGTAGTAGATATTGGATATTTTGTTGGACTAACCCCTGTAGAAAACTCTTAAACTCAATTCGGGTAAGTCAAGAGATGAACTCACATCAAGAGATGAATCAAGGCATGTGATGATGTCTAATAACTTTGCACAAAAGGAAGACACAGCTCATTCGCTATGGAAGAATTGTAAGTATCAAAGTTTATACATTTAATCCTTTGTTGCAAGTTACTTTAAAAGTGCAGCTACCAATAAAATTTGTTAAAAGAAATCTATGCTAAAGTAATCCTAAAAGCTCATCCTTTTATTAGCATAGAAGAAATCCACATAAAATTATGGACTATAACCCATATGCCAAACTTGTTGCAATCCTTCGGGTATATGTCCACTAATATTTATGCAGGGAAGAAAGAATAAATGTCTGATTATGGTTTGAAATGAAAAGAAAGGAGGACAAGTGTATAGAAAGGACCAAGATGAAAGAAATAGATGAAAGAACACTTCAATTCCTTCTACACTTTACCATGATAGTGGACCAATCATCTTGCAAGACATAAGAATGTTTACGTAAGCCTCATGCAACTTTAAACTATATTCAATATCTTATACCACGTTGTTAATCCATACCTTATGTCATGCTTAATTTGCTAAAACTTAAAACAATTTGGTTCACCTATATATTCTTGGTTCTATTCGAATAAATATCTTTAGTCTTTTGAACTTCCTTAGTCTATTATGAGTATGCTTTAGAATATTACTTAAACATTATAACATCAAAGCATATTTGTATAAGAATTTGGCTGTATATATAGACTATCCTCTCCTGTATAAAAACATTAAAATCATATTAGGAGATTTCATAGAATCAAATCAAGATTAGAGGTATTCTTCAAAATTATATTTTCGCCTTAACCTTGTTGGAAAATTTGAAGTAATGGTGAATCATTTAAAATATCAGCTACAGATTAATCTTTAACTACTTGGCAAACACTATCCACACTTTAAATAGATAGTATATTCCTTCGGGTATGTGTTGTCTACTAATCCCTTGCAGAGAAAAAATAATGAGAGAAGCAAAAGTTTAAAGGAGTGAGAAAGAAGTACAACAAAGGAGACAAGATGCTAATGATCAACTCAAAATGCAAGGAAGGAAAAGACCATTGAAATTCATCTACCTTCTACCACATGGTGTTATCATGCTCCAGTAGTAAAGGTAACATATTAAAGGTAAGTGGTCATCATTTTCTCTTGATCTTGAAGTATATATCATAGCACTATTCTCTTGATTTTAATCTTAACCAAATGAGCTCAAATATGATATATCTTATTTTGGAAGATGAACAATCCTTCCATAGGTTAAGTAACTCCACTCTTTTATCTCATAAGCTTAAATGTTATATTTATACTTTTGATATTCTCACCCATAATGTAAATAAACAATGTGAAAAGACATCAATCTTATTGTGCCTAAGGTTAGAGAATAAATTTTTTTTTTCTAGTTCTGTTGGTGTTTTTCCCCAATAGAGCCCGTGCACTTGATCTCTACCTTGTCTTTATGAGCAGAACCCACTTCAAGCAAAGTGTGGGGAGATTCCCCAAATTCTACAAGTGGGAGTTCTAAACTAGTAACAAGGATGCACATAAGATTGGCTTTGAGATGCTAACAAAAAAGAAAGGAAGAAGTTGGCACCACCATTGGAAAAGCCACTAGTGGAGACACCACCTCAATCCTCATCTTTAGAAGCAAACCGAAGTACTCGATCAATGAACTACTGCAAGGAGGAGTCCAGTTCGGAGGATTCAAAACATCGAACCCTCGCCGTGAGGTAACATCGGTAGTTATTCATATTTACTTTCTTACATTGCATGATTTATTTTCTCTTAACCATATTTAGTCTTCTATATTAGTATTACATAGGAAATAATAAAAATAAATAGATATGCATTAGGTTGCATTCATGCATCTTAAAAAAAAAAACTTTAAGCCCCATATGAAACCCTTGTAGCGTAAAAGTTATAGGAGTTCTCACTTGTGGTGGCCTACAAAATAAAAAATACATATCATATATTTGTACTTTCTGCATATAAACCTATAAAATCTAAAAATATTAATTGAGCATCCTGCCCCAATACTGTTATCATAAACATACTTTAAAACCTCTACAACACCCAATCCTCTAAAACGGCTAACCACTAACGTTTTATCCTAATACCGTTCCACGAGTTCCGGTGTTTTGTGAGAGCTTTCGTAGGATGACTCCAAGAGCTAGCTCACTCAGGAATCTTTATCTTCATCACTTGAAGCACATCTCTCCGACACACGGTGACCTCCGTGTGAAGGAAGTAACTTCTTGAGTGATGAGATTGAAGTATTCCCCGGCAACACTTGCTCTTACAAACATGAGCTCCTCTATGAGGACCACTCAGCTTTAATGCTCAAATACGACAACATCCAGCTTGGGGGGAGAGCATCCTCTAGTTATCGGTAATTATACCTATGCGATTATCGAGTCTATCTTATAGTCATAAAATACCAAAAATATATGGGCACATGAAGGTCCACGTCTGTAGAGTCTCTTATGAGTCCATTAGTCTAAAAGAAATAAAAAGATAAATAATGATTAAAATCAAATAAAGATAGTTTAATTATTAGGGTGTGATCATAAAGTGTGTTTATTAAGAGTCAAATAAAAACTGAAGAACAATAAAATTTTGTCTTGGAGATGATGAATAGTTGCTCTGCCGTAATTCCTTTCAAGTATCAAGTTTTCAACCTTAAATTCTCCCGAGTTTTGGACATGACTGTTTTGATATAAGAATTTACTCGAACCTGAAACTTGTGGAGGCATATGCTTGAGCTAAGTCTAGGTGATTGAGGGATATGATATGAGAAAGGCTGAGCTACTATTTATCTTATTCCTAACGATACTAAGTTCTGGAGATTTATCTTTTGAAAACTCTAAAAATCTTACATGATGAGCTCTTGTATGACAAAGTTTGAATTCCTACCAAAGCCATATATGATATATATTTAGAATAGAAAAACCTCTGCTCATTCATGCCGCTTGATTTGCATTGAGTTGATCAACCTTTGTTGTATACCTTATGAGAGCCTTGTCATGCTTTTTAATCAAGATCACTTACACACTCTGCCTACATATGCATTGCTCCTACTCTGGGAGTAAGCGCAAATATTTTTCACTTTTATCCAGATCCACCTTAAAAATGTTTTTCTCCTACACTGGGAGTAAACAACCAAAAAATATACCCTATAGGACAACCCCTTGTTTAATGCTCTACGTTCTTATTGTTATCTCTCGAATCATTTATTGTATTTAAAGGATGCATGTGGCTATGCAAAATAAAAAGTATTAAAAAAAGAAAAGAAAAAAAGAAGAATAAAAATATCCCATGTTTTCCTATGAAAAGTTCTAAGTTCAAGAGAGAGATTTATTTCAATGAGCAAAAGTAGAATTAGGATTAGCCACTAAATACCATATATACACCTATCCACCATACTCCATACACATGCACATCTTGGTTTGATTGTATGACTTGACTCTCTATGGATCCATTGTTTGACTTTACAATATATGAATTGCAAGTATGCTCATTCTTGTTTAATGCCACTCCTATGAGCTCCACTATAATCATTAGTCATAGCAGGGCATGATAACATAAATGCCTCAAGTGAGATCCATAAATACCACATATTAAGAGACTTGAGGGTGTCATACAATTAAGCTCTGAGTTTTATTTCAAAAACTTGTAAAAACTCCAGAATATTGGTTGAGTGAAGAATTTAAGACGTAGTGCTTGACTCGATTGTTCTATCTTTTAATTACTCAAGACCCACGTGAAAGTTGAAAAGCTCCATAGCTAATGGTAAAATAGGTAAGTTTGAAAGTTAGAGCAGTTTTGTCTAATTCAAGGGAGAATTTCAGTTTGAAAGCATGTGTACTTTTGATTAGTGAAAGCATAGTAGCAACTCCTGATCTAAATTTAGTAGTTAGGCTTTGCTAAGGGACTAGCAATGGGTAAGCTTGGGGGAACTTATTGATGGTCCTTAACGCCTATTTTATACCATCAACTAATGCTCAATATAACATGATATCAACCATAAAGCATAGTTGTAGGGTTTGATTCTAACGAGTTCCACGAGTTGTGTTGTTCTCGATCGTTTTGCAGGTATATCTAATTTTGCATAGAATAAAAGTATCTTAAATGATGAATTAGACTACACCATTGCGACGGGCTCGTCGAGACGATCGAAACGAACATATCATTTGCTATATTCGGAGTTCGGAGTCAAAAGATATCAATTCTACACCGAAACCAACACTAGAAGACTCTAGAAGGCACCGAAGATGACGTACCGAAGGTGGGGCCCACTGCTGCAGGGGTGGGGCCGCCCCCACCCGGGGCGGGCCGGGCGGCTCCACAGAGCCCATTCGGGGCCCACTTTGACGGAGGGCCTCCTACCGCCTTAGGGTTTGCATCTCCACTTTGTTGCCGAAGTCGAATTAGTCCCACATCGCTTTGTCCGGAAGAGGTGGAGGCTTTTCTAGACTATAAATAAAGAGGTAGACCCCCCCTCCCTAAGGCACCACATTATTGGAGATGTAGAGGCGTCCCTCGAATGGATGACCTCTCATCTCTAGAGAATTAGGGCTAGACTTTCCAATGTAGTTCTAGTTGAGAGTTAGGGAGAGCGGCGCTACGCCCGGGTTCCGGAGGATTCTTCGGAAGAGTCATCAGAGTTTTGGTATGTCTTTGTATTTATTCTTTGTAAGACTTATGCTTTAGTATATTTTATCTTCTCTATTTACTTTTATGCATTACATTTAATTGGTTAGTATAGTTGTTATACTTTAGCATAGGATCTCCGCCCGTATCGGATGCTCTAGTTATTAATTGTGACTAGGGTAGTAATTGGTAGTGTAGACATGGAGTCTAGGCTATATATTACCTGAGATTGCACCCAGTCCAACATATAGTTGTGGTAGCCCCAGGTGGTGACAGCCCTGACGGCCGACGTATTCCACCATGTTAGGGTTGGTGTTTGTAGGACCGTAGTCGGAGCTTCCTAGTCCCTTTCTCACCCCTTTTTCCGTGACTAGTGTTCGATGTCCCGAAGTGTTATTGTGTGATTGCTTTACCTTCCATAAATCAGTTATTATAGAACCCAAGTAATAGAGAAGTAGTTAGGAACCTTGAACTCTCCCGTTGTCCTCTCACTTTAGCTATTTACTCTCTTATCATAGAATTCTCCCGTGTGTGTCATTATGCATAACTCCTATCATTTACCGTTTACCCCTACTCTAGTCTAGTTGGTGTACTAAGTTAGTAGATACATGATGGTGAACTATCAATGTCTTTATCCATTGTTTCCCAGTGGTAAAATATAAATAACGATACGGAATACTCCCGGTAAAATGCTACAATGGTTTTTACGCGGCGCTTATGGAATCCTTCATATTTTAATTGTGCATTAGAAATACCAACAAGCATTTTTGGCGCCGTTCTTTGTCGACGATATCGGTCGGCAGCCTACCTTGGGGGTGCCCGAGGTAGTAGATGAGATCGAGGGTGGTGAGGTGCGCGAGATCGATCAAGAGCAAGAAAGTAACACGAGACACGGGTTTAGACAGGTTCAGGCCGTCAAGGTGACGTAAAACCCTAGTCCTGTGTTCTGGTTGTGGATTATGATGGGAAGTGATCTGTTTTGGAGGGGGGCCCCTGCCCGCCTTATATAGCCGGGGGGCAGGGTTACAAGATCAATCTAATCTCGCCTTCCCTGATCGGCGTATCAATTAGCCGATCGAGAAATCTCATGTACAAGGTAACTAATCACCGATGACCCGGACGGATCATCCTCGCATGTCGAGCCGTGCGCCATACTCCAGGGTCTTCAGCGGCGCTCGGTATCGTCTTCTCGGGTTGGGCCTCACGACCGCTCGGCCCAAGCCCACGGTGAGGATACCCGGGGAGCAATCCCCCACAGCTAGTCCCCCGAGCAGCTTGCGTGTCTCGACCCAAGTTTGGGGACCTTTCAGCGTCTTCCTCAAAGCCGGTGATTTTCCGATCGGTGTCCGGGGCGGGCGAGAGTCGATCGGCGGATCCGACAAGTCGGAGGCGGTCGGCGCCACCGAGGCCGACCGCACGATCTTTGGAGAGGAGCTAAACCACAACCCGGGACACGTGGCGGTCGCCGAGGCGGAGAGGAGCGCAGGAGGTCCCACTTGTTAGGGAGACGCAAGGTGCTCAAGAAAAAAAAAAAAATATCCGGGCGCACGGATACCGTGGTACCACGTCAAGTCACCGAAGGTGACGTGTACCACGTAGTCCCCGAGAGACCGGTAGTAGGTGAAGTATGAAACGGTGCCGGGGATCAAACTTGTCGAAAATCATTCTTCCAATCTTATGCGGTGCAGTCCCCGAGATCGCATCTTATTCTTTTCTGGCGCCCCCGTTTATTTCGCCCGACGGGTATAGGGAACTGCGACCACTGCCGAAACTTCGCAGAGCCAGCCCTTCGGGCCTACCGTACTCAACACACTCTAGAACGTCGCGGCCCAACACCCGACGGATGGAATCGGAGTGGCACGGCGCGGTTTTCCACGAGAGGGAGGCGGCGGCGGTGCGGCTCCCAACACCACCGTAGCGAGTGACGGCTATTTAAGGACCGAGTAGGGCCACCGGCTGCACTTTCCACCTTCCTCACGACGCCTCGCTCGACCCCCGCCTTCTTGCCTTCAAGCGCGAAACCGATTTCTCTCTCCCACATCGCCCGGTAGCGCATTGATAGGAAATCCTAGATCTGAAATGGCCGGCGGCAAGGGGCGGCGGTCCCCGGGGCGGCGGCGGCCCGGGCGGAGCAAAGGAGATCCGGGGCGTGGAGGTCCGCCCGAATGCAGAGCTAGAGTGGGCGCAATCGACCGCACCAGGCGGTCCTCGACGAGCTCGTCCGGGAGGGAGTGCTTCCAGATGAGGGGCGCGGGGCTGGCGCCCACCGCTGGTGAGTCTTTCCCCACACCCGCGAACAACAACGAGCTTGTGGTGTTCGCGGATTACTTCCGTCGGGGATTCGGGCTGCCGGCGCATCCCTTCCTTCGCAAGCTTCTTGGGCATTACAAAATTCGCCTTATTCATCTTCATCCTAACTCCATCCTTCATCTATCCGTCTTCATTCATTTCTCGCGAGGCGTTTCTTGGCATTCCTCCCCATTTCAATCTTTTTCCGCCATCTCTTTCGCTTGAGGGCTTTTTCAGGGCCGGCTCGCCTAAGGTAGTCGGTGGCCTCTATCGTGTTCTGCGTGACGGAATGAAGAACCAATATCTTGACTGCCGCTCAACTCCTCAATTAAGGGGTGGAACACGCGGTGGTTCGTCACCAGCAACCCCGAGCCGCAGCTCTCGAACGAGGTGAGCAGTGGTGGTGTGCCAACAACAAGCCGGACCGAGCGGCCGTCGTCCGCCGAGATGGTGCGGGTGGAGGAGCTGCTTGGCATCATTTGCACCATGAACCTAAGAGGGGGTGGCGGTGGCGATTAGTTTTGTGCTACGACGCGTTCAGCCGTGCAAAGAGCGGGAACATCCGGGTACGAGTACTCGGAGACGACGATCCGACCTTGGGGAGACTTCGGAGCCGATCTCGCAGAGGAGGTGTTGTTTCGGTGACTCACGCCGTTTTTTGTCGGCGGCACTCGATTGAAGAGTTCTCGGGATGCAGAGGCCATATAGCCTAGGCAACCCCGACCCGGTGGTGAGTTCCTTGTTTTCATAATGTTATGTGTGTGTGTCGGTTTAGCCGATTGCTCATGTCGATGCGGTATGCAGGACCGCTGGCTGTGTATGTGTCGATGTTCCCGACGACACATGGCCGACCGGTGTAGACCGGCGGCGGTCGATGGAGGAGATCCGCAAGATTGCGGAGGACATGCTTGACGAGGAGGAGGCCAAGAAGGCAGGTGGGGGAAAAAGCAGCCCCCCAAGCGTCAAGCGAAAGGTCCGACGACAAAGGGTGGCGCGGGCGAAGGCGCCCCTCGCCGAAAAAGGCGTAAGAAGAGTCGGCGCCTCCGCTTCGCCTATTCGGATAGGCGAGGAGGGGGGGCGGAGGAAACGGGCCGTCGCCCTCTCGGACAACGAAGACGAGGAGGACACGGAGACGCTGGATCAACGTGTCCGACGCCAAGCTACGTCGAAAACCGGTGGCTCTGCTGGTCAAGCAGGACCGGTGTTTGAGGCCGCCCCAAAGGTGTCCGAGCGCCCGACGAGGTCCCCGACCCAGCAGCCCGAGGCGAGTAGTTTGGAGGCCCCCGACGATTCCGCAAGGCTCGGCACCGCTTGATCCAATCTGTGAGTAACCTTGGTGCACAACTCGTTTCTTTTTCGTTCCTAGTGATGTCCAGGTTTAACTTGGGGCTGTTTTTGCAGTGATCCCGTGGCGAGGACCCCACTGGGGGGGGGCGGCGCTGGTCGCCCGGTGGTAGCCCGCCTGCCCTAACGATGCGGGGGTGAGCCCGACCGGCCAGTGGGGGCTGAGGAGGGCGCAGTCCCCAGCCCTGTTCGGGTGCGAGTCCTCGCTGCTCCTCGCTCGCGACCGACCGGGGTGGGGAGGGCGTTAGGCGGCCCTCTCCGCTGCCGCCCCCGCCGTTGGTTGGCAAGGGTGGCGCCACGGCGGAGGCGGGAGCAGGGGTCAAGCTAGAGCCGAGGAGGTCGTGGCGGGAGGTGCCGCCTTGGGGAGGGTGGCCTCCAGCAGCTCGCCGCACCTTCTACATCGACCCCTCGAGGCGAACGGGTGGAGGTGGTGGATGACGAGATCGCCGCCGGCCACGAGTACCGTAACCCGACGCCGGATCTCGAGGTCGCTTCCGTCGTGCCTTGGTAAGCCACCATATCGTTTGTCCGCCAGTGTTGCGGAGCTCATACTTCCTTTGTCTGTAGGAGCCGGCCCGTGCCGCCGAGATGCGGGCGCTGTCGGCTGAGCAGCCGGCGGCCGCCACGAAGCTGAAGGTCGACAACGAGCGGCTCCATCGCGGAAAAACGAGCCTCGGGGGAGTCGGTCGGCCTGCTCGAAGCGAACCTCAAGGTCGCCCGTGTGAAGAGCGACGACTGGCTGCGCCGACAGCTAGAGGAGCTGGAGCGCGAAAACGCCGCTCAGAGGCGGCCGGGCCGCAGTTTAACGGCGCGCTGGGCGAACGCTAAGCAGTGTGCACGGGTGACCGATATGTCCTCCCCTTTCTATTGCCGCGGCGTCATTAAATTTCCCGTCTTTGACTTGCGTTCGGCCCGCAGCTACGGAGGGCGAAGAGCGCGGGCGGTCTCAACAGCTTGTCGATGAGCCGACGCGGTGAAACAGCCACCGCTAGCCAGCGGCAGAGGCTGCTCGGCCGAAGTTGCAGCGTTAGTGCTCACGCCTTGCTGTATTTGTTCATTTGACGGCATTCGTCATAGTCCTGACTTTTTTATTTCGCAGCCGATGGGGAGAACGCGGCGGCGGCGCACGGACTTGAAAAAGCGCCTTGCAGCTGCCGAGGAGCGGATGGAAGACGCGACGTCCATGTGACCCCGCTGCTGAATCTCGCCGACCCAGATGGGGGATGTACGATCGGGACGTGCTCGAGAGCGCTACCCTTCGGTCTCCTGTTCTCGGTGCGATGCCGATCCGTCTTTGGAGCAGACGCGGGTCTTTGTTCATGGAGCGGCATGCGCCGCCGCTGGGCACGCTACCGGGCGCTGGTCCGATCGCACTATCCCCGGGTGGAGCTTTCCCGGTCGAGGCGGGTTTTGCATGGACCACGTCGGTCGGCGACAAGGAGAAGCCGAGCACCGAGTCTTTCGATGCAGCCGTCAAGGTAGTAGAGGATCCGGACCTGTTCGGCGATCTCGATGTAGATGCGCCCCGAAAGGGGCTTTAGGATTAGCATGTGTATTGCGCTCGGAGACGCTATATATGAATGACGTTATTGTCATATTTTGTTATGTATGTAGTTTCGTTTGCCGTAATGCCCTGCAGCGTGTGACTTTGTCGTCTCACGGACCGGCCAAGGTTGCCCGGTGTCTCATAGCGCTAAGGATGTAGACCTTGTCATGCGCGTAGAGGTCACTGGTGTCCCCAGGAACCGCTGCCGGCCGTACCATAACGCAGCGCCGAGCTGCTAGCACGTGTAGGTTTAGGCCGAGGACGGGGTTGCTCCAATCAGTTCGATTTAAAGTGCGTCTTGGCGGTCTTATTGGCCTCCAGTGCGTGGGTAGCACGACCTGAGAGTGTCATGGATGCATAAAGAAGAAGAAAAAAAAAGGAGAAACAACAAGAAACACATCATATCATATATGTATTTGGATTACAAAGGAAAGCGAGTACATATCTTTTATTCATCTTGGCTACTAGGCGTAAAAGCGTATCGGATGCTCCGCGTGCGGGGAGTTTGGGATATCGCGTCCGTCGACTCCACCCGGCCTGTAGGACCACGGTCGGGTTACCTCTTTGACGATGAAAGGTCCATCCGGGGGAGGAAAGTTTGTGCATGCCGGGCGGAGCTCGTGCGGCGACGAGGACAAGGTCGCCCGACCGTGAAGGGGCGTTCCCGGACGTTGCGGTCATAGTAGCGGCGGACGCTCTCCGGTACTTTGCCGGCCGGGCCTTGAGCGGCTAGGCGTTCTTTCCTCATGCGGTCGACATCGTCAAGACGTGCTTGATCGGAGATTTCTTGAGTAATTTTGAACTCTTGGTGAGTGGAAGGCGACGTCCTCGGGTAGGACGGCTTCCGATCCGTACACCATGTAGTAGGGGGAAACCCCCGTGCTCCGGCGGTTTGCGCGGCGCAGATCCCTGGCTGGCGGTGGAAGCTCCTTTAGCCACCTTCCCGGGTGCTTATCGTCTTTCTCGGTACAAGCGTTTTTTGAGTGCATCCGGGATCATTCCGTTGGCGCTGTTCGGCCCGGACGTTAGCACGCTGGTGCGCAACGGAGACGTATTTGACCAAGATGGACCGCTCCTCGCAAAACTCCCGCATTCGTTACCCGTGAAGTTTGACCCCGTGTCGGTGATGATCTTTGTTCGGGATGCCGAAGCGGTGGACGATTTCCTCGAAGAACTCGGGCGGCCTTCTTGCTTGTGGAGCCTGACGAGTGGTTTGTACTCGATCCACTTGGAGAATTTGTCAATGGCCACCAAAGACATACCTGAAATTACCCGGGCGCTGCCCCGAAGGGGCCGATCCGTCGAGTCCCCAGACCACGAAAGGCCAGGCGGATGGTATCGTCATTAGGGGCGTGAGCCGGCAGATGGGGGCTGCTTGGCAAAAAGCGGCGGCCCTCGCAATGCCGTACCAAGTGTTCTGCGTCGACGGCGGTCGGCCCGTAGAAACCTGCCGGAAAGCTCTGCCCGACCAACCCGGGAGGCTTGATGGCTTCATGAGATGCCCGCATGTATCTCTTTCAATATTCTTACACCCAGGCTGTAACACGCACTTCTGTAGAACGTTGGCGTTGGCGTTTACAACGCATCGGTCGCCGTCCGCGAAGCGTAGTGCTTGCTCCGCCATACCAGGCGCTCAGTCTCGGTTTTATTAGCGGCACGCCGGAGTTGGTGAGGTATCGGATGAAAGGGGGGCGCCAATCCTCCACGCCGGCGGCTTCGATAAACCTTGTGTCTTCTCGGCGGGGAGTGACTTTGGGCGCTCCTCCGTCTTGCCCGATCGATGGTGTCGAGGAGGTCGTGTGCGAATACACCGGTGGAATGGTTGCCCGTGTGGAGCCTAGTTTGGAGAGCCGGTCGGCTTCGAGTTTTCTTCGCGGACGATATGGTGGAACTCAATGCCGTAAAACTTGTTCTCGAAGTTTTTGGATTTTGGTGCGAGAGGGCGTCCATTTTCTCACCGTGCAGGACCAATCTTTATTTGCCACGGTTGACGACTGGCGGAGTCACCGAAGACTTCCAGCGCTTTGATTCCCGGGGCTATGGCAACTTTGATGCCATGTATGGCGGCCTCGTACTCGGCGGCGTTATTAGATGCCTTGAAATGTATTCTCAAGACATATCGGAGTTCTTCGCCGCTCGGAGATACAAGCATGACCCCTGCTCCGGCACCGCTAGCATTGAGCGCGCCGTCAAAGTACATCTTCCAGTCTTTGGGGGTGCTCGGGCGGAACGGTTCCAGCATGTCCGTCCATTCGGCGATAAAGTCGGCGAGCACTTGGGATTTTATCGTTTGGCGACTCGCGTACTCGACGGTGTATGCGCCGAGTTCGACCGCCCATTTGGCAATTCTGCCGTCGACCTCTTTGTTCTTTATGATGTCGCCGATCGGATGCTTGGGACACTACCGTCACAAGTGTGGGACTGGAAGTAGTGATTCACCTTGCGCGACGTTAGGAGGGACAGCGTAAATGAGCTTACGTATTTGCGGGTAGCGAGTTTTTGACTTCGTTCAGGACCTCGCTGATGTAGTACACGGTCGCTGTACCTTGAAGCAGCGTGTCAGGCTCGTCGCGTTCGGCGACTACCGCCCGTAGAGACTACCCGATTCGTCGCCGCGATGTAGAGGAGGAGGTCCTCGTCGGGTAGCGGTGCCGTTAAAGGGAGGCGTCGTCGAGAAAAACCTTTAGCTCTTTGAATGCCTAAATGCGCCTCCTGGGGTCCATACGAATTTATCGGGACTTTCGGAGTAGTCGGAAGAAAGGCGGGGCTTTTTCTCCGAGCTTGGAGATGTATCTACTTAAAGGCGCTAAGCAACCGGCGAAGCTTACGTACTTCCTTGATGTTGGTCGGCGGTGACATCTTTGTTATGGCCGATACCTTCTCGGGATTTGGTTCAATTCGCGACTCGCCGACGGTGTTCCCAAGGAGGATTCCCGTGAAACCCCAAAGATGCACTTGTTTGGGTTGAGTTTCCATCGATACACTCATGAGGTTCTTGAATGTTTGATCGAGGTCGGTGAGTAAGCTATCGGCGGTCTTGGATTTGACCACGACGTCGTCGACGTATGCCTCAGCGTTAATGCCTATTTGATCTTTTAGGCATGCTTGAATTGTTCGCTGGTACGTTGCCCCGGCATTTTTAAGGCCAAAGGACATCGTCGTGTAGCAGTAGGCGCCGAATGGAGTTATGAAAGGCTGTTTTGACTGATCGACTCCTTTAGGGCGATCCGGTGATACCCGGAGTAGCGATCAAGAAAAGAGAGGAGTTCGCGGCCGGCGGTAGAGTCTACGACCTCGTCGATGCGAGGGAGAGTAAACGGGTCTTTAGGGCGTGTTTGTTAAGATCGGTGTAATCAACGCACATTCGCCACTCTTTATTGCTTTTTGCGGACGAGGACCGGGTTTGCCGCCCACTCGGCGTGATACACTTCTTTGATAAAACCGGCAGCTAGGAGCCGGTTAATTTCTACCCTAATAGCCTCTTTCTTGTCCGGGGCGAATCGTGAAGCTTACGCTTAACCGGCTTGGCGGAGGATGAGACCTTCGAGGCGTGCTCGGCATACTTCCTCGGTACTCCGGGCATGTCCATGAGGTTTCCATGCGAAAACGTCCACGTTGTCGGGAGGAAGGCGACGAGCGCGTCTTCCTATTTAGGGTCGAGGTTGGCGCCGATCCGAGTGACCTTGGAGGGTCACCCGTGCCTAGGTCGATGGTCTTGGTCTCCTTGTTCTTGATGGAGGAGCGTGGGGGTTCATTGACCGGGATCTCCCGGTCTTCGGGCGGCACTTCCTTGGAGTCGGCGAGGCACGCCTTCATCTTGGCGGTGAGGCCGGGCGGTCTCGTTGATGGTGTAGTTTTCCCCTGTTCGCGGGCGTGGGCGCTCTTTTAAGTCGGCGCGGAGGGTGAGCACGCCACCGGGAGCTGGCATCTTCATCATGAGATAGGCGTAGTGGGGGACCGCCATGAACTTATGCAAGGCGGGGACGCCCCGGTATGGCGTGGTAGGCGGTGTCGAAATCTGCGACGTAGAACATCGGGTTCTCCTTGCGGAAACGGCTTTGGAGTGCCAAACTGCACCGTTAGGGTCACCTCGCCGAGCGGCTCGATGGTTTGTCAGGGACAATGCCCCGTAGCGGGGACTCGGCGGGCTGTAGAGCCTCTTTTTGGGATGCCGAGCTCCCGGAGCGACTTTGGGGAATGGGATGTTCGGGGAGCTTCCGCCGTCGATAAGGACGCGTCTGAAGTGGACTTTGCCGATCATCGGGTCTAGTACCGGGGGGAAACGCCTGTGGTATGGTATTTCCGACCACTTTGGTCCTCCCTGCTGAAGGTGATACACTGGTGGGACCATGGCGAGAAATTTGGATCGGCGATGGTGTTCTCGGCGGAAAGCGCCATGACCCTCATGGTGGTTAGCTTCTTGCTCCTCTTGTTCTCCATTGTGGGTGGTCCGCCGCAGATTGTGGCCACGCTCTTGGATGGTGTTTGGTACGAGGTGCCGTCGGGCCTCGGGTCATCTTCCTTGTCACCGCCGTTCTTGTCATCGTCGCGACGGCGTTGGCGCTTCCGGTCTTCCTCCCGGAAAACTTTTTGCCGAGCCCGTAGCATTGGCGCATGGTGTGCGTCCCATTCTTGTGGATCGGGCACGGCTGATCCAAGACTTTTCGAACTTCGGCGTCGAGGCTGCGCTTGACTCGCGACTTGACGTTGTTAACGTCGCGTCGACGCCCACGGAAACGATCCGGGCGGTCGCGATTGTCGTGGCGATGATCAGGCCTGCGGTCCTCCGGGTCGGCGTTGCGGTCATTGGGTCGAGGGCTCTCGCCGGGGGGGAGGGGGCATGGGCCTCTTCCTGCGGACGAGTTCTTTGTGGTGTCCCTCGGCCCTTCTCTCCCTCATGCGTAGGAGTCGGCGGTCTTCATCAGCTCGCCGATTGTTTCGGGCGTTTTACGTGGAGCTTTCGCCGGGAGTTGTTTGTATGTAAGGCCTCGGATGAAGGCCGTGATGACGTCGGTGTGTCATTGGCGTTGGCGGCAGTGGTGCGCAGCGTGGAGAAGCGGCGAATGTATTGCCGGGCGTCTCGTTTGGGCGCTGCGCCAACCTTTCGAGGTCGTGGCGCGTGGCTTGGCGGTCGCACGCGTGGCCATGTAGTTGTCCACGAAGAGCTTCGGGAGCTGTGCCCGGTTGTCGATGGAGTTCTCTTCCAATCACGTGAACCGGTTCAGAACTGGGGAGGCCAGCATGACAGGCAAGTAGTTTGCCATGGTGTCTTCCGTCCCCCCAGTAGCGGCCTTACGGCGTACGTTTGGAGCCACTTGCTCGGGGTTAGCCTTGCCGTCGTAGGGCTCCACCGTTCGGGGATCCGGAAGTGGCCCGGGCCACCGATGGGACCGCTTGGCCGTGCCGAGAGAGGTTTGGGACCCTCGATCATTGGCGCGGCTGGTCAAAGCCCCGTGTTCGGCGTCGGGCAACGCCGGCGTTCCATCTCGGCGTTGCAAGTGTCCGCTCGCTGGCGTCGATGATGGCGCGGGCATCACGCCCGGCGTTGATGATCGCTCGGGCATCGGCGGGCGGCCGGTTGATGGGCGGGTGCGGGCGGATTGTTTGCCTCCCGTTTCGCCGCCGTGGTTGCGCCACCTCCCGTCATTGTGCGTCGGCGGGACCGTCGGGATCTTCCCGATCGATGGCGGCTTGACCCGGAGGTGGAGGATCGGGACGGCATCTCCCGTAGCTTGTTTACCCGCACTTGAGCAGCCTTGATGAAAGCTTTAGCCCGGTTTACCTGAGGGGTCGGGGCAAGTGCCTCGAGTTCGTTGGCGGCGACGGCGAGGTTGGCGCCGGGGTTGGCGCTATGATTTGTTCGTCGATGTAGGCAAACTCGTCCGCCCGGGTTCTGTAGAGGTGACGCCCGGGCCAGGGCCGGCCGCATCTCGGAGGAGGCGCTGCTCCCTGGTTCGTAAGCCACACGGCGCTCGGCTCGGTCGGCGTTGCGCAGGCCATGATCGGCGCGATGTCCCTGTCTCGTCGGCTGGTGGGTCCTCGTCGGTGAGATGGCTCGGAGCATGAAGATCCGGCCGGGTATCTGGGAGGATGCGAAGTTCGGCCGGAGGGCTCCGGTCCTCTTACGACAATCGATGTCTGGATCCGATCCGGGGAGGGCGCCGGTGGGTCCTCCCGGATGGTGTGCGATGACTCATCGTCCTCAAGCGGTGGAGCTGCACCATGTTGATGGTCGGTGATGGAGTGTCGGCCGGTGGTGGTCGGACGAGTTGCCGCCGTGCAACTTCCCTCGGTGAGTATCCGCGGTGCTCCGCCAGGGTCGGGTGGTGCCACCACGGTTCAGATCTGTTCCTCAGGGGAAGTTCGGCAATGACGCCCCGCCGAGCGGTTGGGGTTTGGAGGAAATCCCCAGAACCACCGGAGCCTGACCCAGGCCAGGTCGTCCGGCGGCGGTTGTTAAGCGCCTAGGTCCGGGCGGTTTTAGCCGGGATGGCCATTGGCCTTTGGCGGCGGGTGATCGGGTCGGCGTGGTGCCGGCGCGGCGCTGCGGGTTGCCATCCCGACCCGGCGGGTGGGTGCTCGCTGAAGTTGCCGGGTGGCGCGTCTTCCGGCGAGCTCGACGCACTCGCGTAGACCTCCATTGACCCCGTCGATGAGTTCGATCAGGTCATCGGAGTTGACGGGGTTCCTCTCCCGACGGGGCCGTCGAAACGTTGCCGCCTGGGGAAGGGATCGCCGTGGCCTCGCTTGGAGGCGCTCGGCTTTGGCCGGCCCGGGGCCGTTGCATGCCCGGCTCCGCTGGGACGGGATCCGGGGTTGGTCGTTCTCCCCGCCCGTCGTGCTCGGCGACGACGGTCCACGTGATGGATCCGACGGTGAAGGTCATGCCCGACGTGGACGGAGAGAGCGGCGGTGGAAGGAGCAACCATCTTGCTCAACGACGGATCTGAAACGCACACCCCTACTGGGGCGCGCCAATTGTGCCGACGATATCGGTCGGGCCTACCTTGGGGGTGCCCGAGGTAGTAGATGAGATCGAGGGTGGTGAGGTGCGCGAGATCAAGAGCAAGAAAGTAACACGAGACACGGGTTTAGGCAGGTTCAGGCCGTCAAGGTGATGTAAAACCCTAGTCCCGTGTTCAGGTTGTGGATTATGATGGGAAGCGATCATTTTGGAGGGGGCCCCCGCCCGCCTTATATAGCCGAGGCGGGGTTACAAGATCAATCTAATCTCGCCTTCCCCGATCGGCGTATCAATTAGCCGACCAGGGGAAATCTTATGTACAAGGTAACTAATCACCGATGACCCGGACGGATCATCCTTGCATGCCGAGCCGTGCGCCATACCCGGGGTCTTCAGCGGCGCTCGGTATCGTCTTCTCGGGTTGGGCCTCACCGACCGCTCGGCCCAAGCCCAAAGCCGAGGATACCCGGGGAGCAATCCCCCACAGTCACTTAGTGGCTGTTAAGAGAATCTTGAGATATCTAGTTCACACACCTAACCTTGGCTTGTGGTATCCCAAGGGCTCCAAGTTCAATCTACTTGGGTATTCGGATTCGATTACGCCGGTTACAAAGTAGATAGAAAAAGCACTTCGGGGACATGTCAATTCCTTGGGACGGTCCCTAGTGTCTTGGAGCTCTAAGAAGCAAAATTGTGTAGCTTTATCCCACGCCGAGGCCGAGTATGTTGCGGCGGGTGCATCTTTGCGCTCAACTACTTTGGATGAGGCAAACCCTTCGAGATTTCGGATGTCAATTCACCAAAATCCCACTTTTTGTGTGACAATGAAAGTGCCATAAAGCTTGCAAATAATCCCGTGAGCCACTCTAGAACCAAGCATATTGACATCCATCATCATTTCTTGAGAGACCACGAAACCAAAGGAGATATCGAAATTCGCCATGTGAGCACCGAAAAACAACTAGCCGATATCTTCACTAAGCCTCTCGATGAGTCAAGGTTTTTGTGCGCTGCGGAATGAATTGAATATCCTTGATTCTCGTAACGTGGTTTGAAATATAGCATGCCTCTCGATTGTTCAACTAGTATGATAGGCAAATCATTGAAAAAGGTTACTTATGCACTTCAAAGTTGATTTCAAATTCATCTTCAAGTGGCATGACCATGGTTTGTATTGTTTATTTTGTCTCTGGTCATGAAATTTGCAGATCTGGTAACCATATCTGAGGTGAGTTGAGAGGAGTAAAGCTTATAGTAACCCTGCTTTGTTGGGCAGGGCGGCAGTGCCGCCCTTAGGGGCCGGCAGTGCCGCCCTTGTTCGGATGTCCAAACCCGACTTCTTACTGTTGGCCCGTGTTTTACCCTTCTTTTCTTATCTCTGGGCCGCGGTACCTCTCTCTCTCCCTCAGTTCTTCCTGGCCGACGGCTCTCCCCCTCTTCCTTTCAGTTGCAAGGGCAGAGGGCCGGCGGCTTCTTGTTTCTCGCCCGCCCACGGCCAGCCAGGCAGCGGCGCCCCCATTGGTGGTGGTGGGGCAAGCCAAGGCAGGGCTCAGCCATCCCTCTTCTTCCCTTCCCTCTCCTAGGTGTGAAGCAAGGTAAACCCTAGGGGACCGTCTTTGATCTATGCAATGCACCGTCTCTTGTCATGGATTTGGGCTTCCATTGATTGTTAGGAGTAGTAGGAAGAGTGGTTAGGGTTTGGATTGAATCGATTTGAAACTTCAACGGTCAAGAGTAGGTATATCCCGCGGCAGTGCCGTGGTTTAAGGGCGGCATTGATGCCCTTGATAACTGCAAAGCAATGCAGCTACCCTTGATTCTTGAACACCAAATCAATCAATCTCAAAACTTAAGCTCTCCTTCTACTAACCCTAATTTTTGCTTTCCTAAATCCATGGGCAAAAGTGCATTCTTTGCATTCTGTCCATATACTGTTTACTTGTGTGCGCTAAAAGATAGTTAAGGAATAGAATAAGCAAGAGGAAAGAAGCAGAATTTGATCTTGTGAACTGGCCAGGGCGGCAGTGCCGCCCTCCCTAGGACAAAACTGTCCGGTCAGTTTCTATGCTCGTGTTCTGATTCCTCCCTCTTGCCTATACTACTTCTTAGCCACTTTTCTTTGCCACATTTGTACAGTTTCTCATTTGGACATACTTTTGCATAGATGGAAGGAGGTGGAGATGATGGCAGAGGGAAGCGCAAGTTATTGACAAAAGAGCAGATCCGCAGAGGCAGGGGGAGAAGCTCCGCTGTGTACCGTGATGCAGCAGCACGTGAACGAGAAGAAGCAGATGAGGAGCACCTTCAGAGAGTTGGATACACTATCCGTGTGCCACCTAGCACCCCCTGCACATCTCTCAGTTCGATGACAGCTACATGAGAGACAACACCGACGAGTTTGAGTTAAGAGCACCTGAGAACAGATTGCAGCATGTAGTGGTGGATTATTCCAAGAGTTGGAAGGGCACTGAAGAAGCAAGAGAGGTTGATCCCTATGAGATGCCCAAATCCACTGGCATTGACTACAGGTTTTGGAATGTATTCCATTCCAACTTTTATGCCACGGCCATCCTATCCAAGCCAAAGGGGAAGATCTGCAAGATGCAGTACATTGACTTTGAAGACTTAGAGGACAGGAATGAGCCTGAGTTTGCTGCTGTGATCAACTCATGTGACCACTTTGAGCTCACTGATATCATGGGTTTCAGGTGCACCGGACATACAGTCGGATTCATAATGAGCGCCGTCTTGAGCCTTCTGAGGTGAGCTTCATGTGGGTGAGACCTAGTGAGGCAGATGGCGGGGAGGACGGGGTTGAGGAGTCTCTACTACCTCATGAACAACATCATCGGGACCACCATCAACCCCAAGGACAATGCTCGATCTGAATGGCTTTATCACTAATGTCCTATCTCGCTTTCCTAGTGGTGAGAAGTTCAATGTCCCTCGCTTCATGTGGGTGGAGTTGAGCTTTGCTATGGATGATGGGAGGAGGGAGCTTCCATATGCTCCTTACCTCATGTTTATGATTGAGAGAGTCACTTTGGGATGAGGTTCCCAAAGGATTGCACTCACCTTTGCTTGCACAATCAAGAAGACACATGGCGGGGCAGCAGGTCACCACTCCACTAGAGGCACTTCCTCCTCACACCGAGGCGTTCCGAGTCCTCCGAGGGGTGGTGGGGAAGGAAGAAGAGATCGGGGTTCAAGAAGCTTGCAGCATGGATGAAGGCCGTGTTCACCACTTGCTCCTACATTGCAAGGAGTGACTATGAGGATAGAATGGAGACACGGAGGGCGATTGCAGCTACCAGAGAGGCTCAGGGGACTTCCACCTCTACCACCTCTTGAGCCTCCACCACGGTTTCTGACCTTCCTCGCTTGTCGGACACGGATGAGGATGATGATGAAGATGATGACGATGGTGATGAGGGGCTGCATGGTGTCTCACGAGGACCCCGAGCTTTAGGAGACACTTCACGGCTACTACAGGCGTCGGAGAGACACTTCACGTGGGCGGGGAGGCGGGACCCTCTCACGATGTTCCTCCTCGTCGTTCGACGCGCTCCACTCGCTTCACCGGCACCACACACCGTCGAGGGGACGCGCCGTCGTCGAGTCCGGCCGGCGATGATGAGTGATTTCCCTTCTTTTCTCTTCTCTTTTTTGGTACTTGATGCCAAAGGGGAGAAAAATTGGGGGGGGTCAATTCGTTTTTCGCGCCATGAGTAGTAGTTGCAGGTTGTGCATCATGTTTAGATCCTATGAGAGTAATGTTAGATATGGATTTTGTGCATTACTTTGTTTATCGATTATCATATTGTGAGATTATGTTGTTTTTTATATATGTGTTTGCTGCTGTGTGTTACCCATATTATTGTTTGTTTCTACCGAGGCGGCAGTGACGCCCCTGAGGCGGCAGTGCCGCCCCTGGCTGTTGCAGTCAGCATCCGTGTGTGCTTAAACTGTCATATGCATCACGTGATATTATTTGACACAGTTTCTCAGCACCCCACAGCAGGCATGGATATAGGGGGAGGCTTCAAATCACAAAAGTGTGTGAAACTTGGCTTTTATGCCAAAAATTGGGAATTCAAATTCCACTTCACACATTTAGGGGGAGACTTCTATATCCATGGCTCGAAAATCTCAGTTCATGATTATATCTTTTGTAAGCTCTAATTGGGTTGTCATCAATCACCAAAAAGGGGGAGATTGTAAGTGCAATCAAGCCCTAATGTGGGTTTTGGTGATAATGACCACCGAATTAGAGGACTAATGAGATTTATCGAGATGTCAAGCAGGAAATTGAAAAGGATGATGATGAACAGGTTGGAGAACCCCCCAACTCTAAATGGTGGCTACCTCAACTCGATGGCGTTTATATTCATTTTGATTTCGAATTTGAGTTTAGGAAAAGCCGTACTATCAAGGGGGATTTTACGACAGTTGACCAAATGTTGAATCAGATGCTCAAACCTTCTCCAGAACATCATCACACCCAGCCAAAACAGCCACAGAAACAGTTTTTCAAAATATCTGTTTTGGTCAGGGCGGCAGTGCCGCCCATGACTGTACCGTTGGATCAGGGGGGTATTTATACCCTCTCCTGTCTTCCTCAACGGCAATATACGCCGTCCCCAACGTTCATTTCGACGGAAACAGAACCAGTGCTCCCCTCTCTCTCCTCCATTGTTGCTCCTTCAAGCTCCCCAAGCAAATCTTCGATTTCCACCATCAAATCTTGAGAGAAAAGGCAGCAAAACTCGATTAGAGAGCAGATCCACTGATTTCCAAAGTCAAAAGAGCATTTGGTTCACGTTTGGCCGGCAGCCCTAGGGTTTATTACTCTTGGAGCTTGCTCCTAGCCGGCTAGGCATCGCCCTTGAGCTTGCCAACGATTGTGGCAGCCTTGGGAGGTTTGTAACCATCATCTTCAGCTAGTAAATCACCCCTCATCTCAAGAGGTAACACTCTTGACTTGAGAACGAGGGTAAGGCAAGCCTTGGTGGCAAGCCCAAGCCTTTTGTGGCTTCCTCAACAACGTGGAGGTAGGCAAGCCTTGGTGGCGAGCTGAACCACGGGATAAATACTTGTCTCCGCGTGCTGGTGTGATTGTAGTTGCTTGAGTAGTTTGGTTAGGGTTTGGGACAATCTTGCATATTCTAACTTTTCTGTGGTAACCGGTCTTGGTGGCTCTCGGATGATATTGCGGGATTGTGTAGAACTTTTGTGTAGATTCTAAGCTGCGAAATCAGATTTCAATTTCCTCTGTTTTGGAGAGGCCGTCGGTGCCGCCCAGTAGGCGGCAAGTGCCGCCTTACTCCAGTATGTTGATAAAATTTGAAGCTAAGTTTTTGCAGGCCTATTCACCCCCCTCTAGGCCTCGGTGACGTCCATCGGATCCTACACATGTCATAAGCATTCATAATTAGAGAACCATGATATGTATAACTAAAATAAGTTTACACATTTCTAGGGTTGTTTGAGCTCCTTTACATTTCATATCATATGTGTATGTGTACACCATTTAAATTTCACCTGCAAGTTAATTTTGTTTATAAAAGCAATCAACTAAAACCAACCTTGATGTTTGCAAGTGCTTGGCTAACCACGACTCATACCCTAACTATGTTTTACAAGTCAAATGATGCAAAAGAAAGAACTCAAGTTGAATTTGAAATTCAAACTCCAACCCTAGCTAGGAATGGCTAAGTGTTGGGATTTTTATTTCACTTTCAATTTCTGGGAGCTAACCATAATTAATTTTCTAAACAAAAGTTGCTAACCATTGGCACCATTTTAAAGTATGAAGTTTGTACTTTGAAAGTGTGCCATTGGTTGAGTTTAAAAGTGCCATAACATCATTAATTAATTGCCCAAAGTTTCAATTTGAAATTCCTTTTTGAAAACCCTAAATTCCAAGGTGTTTTGCCCCTTTACAAATTTTATCTCAAAATATTCAAAAATTTGGGAAAACTCCAAAAATACAGTTTGTGCATCTCTTTGAGCTCTACAAGTTTGGTATATAAAGTTTTTCAAGTTTTGACTTAAAATAACTTAATTTACAAAACTTTTATCAAACTTATACAAACCGTAGTAGCATTATTACAAAACAGCGGAAGTATCATTACGTAACCTTATTACAATCACACAACGAAAGCGCCCTGCCCACGGACCACACAATCTATTACTCAGTAGACTCTTCCTCGATCACCGTCATGCAACAAGGGCCGTAGCACACTTGTTCACACGGTTCACCTGCAACAGGGGTTAACAAACCCTGAGTACAAAAAGTACTCCGCAAGACTTACCCGACCAAAAATTGGGGAGAAGACTCAGGAATGCTGGCTAATAGGAATCAAGGTGAGGCTTTAGCAAGATCAAATGACACCTTTGCAAAAGAGACTAAGCCAGTCCTTATTTTACTATAACAATCACTTGTCAAACATATGCCGAATTCAAAACCTTTCTTTCTCACTTTCATCATTATTACGATGCCGGGACTCGGATCACGGCTCCCATATCGTGGAGCACACGACGATTCGAATCGCTTTATATACCCAGCTGGGGCTTTCTAGCCACACGATGTATGCATGACCAAACATCTTACATACATCAACTCACGCATGCATTTCTCCAGACCAGAACGGGTCCTAGCCACGAGAGCACAGTACACCATCTTCCTACGCCGTCAGTCACAACCGTCGACGGGTGCACTCGTAGTATGGGTACACGTTACTTCTCGTCCCGGTGTCCGTTCTCGTATGGATCATACAAGGGAGCTTACCGCCATTAGCATGCGACTAGTACTATCCAATAACCTCATGATCCTAGAGCCAAACAACGGACGGTCCTTAACCGACTCACAAGTGGACGACACTACACCGGGGCACTAGCCCCCTCCGGGTGCAAGTCACTCCACCCGGTCTCAATTTACTCATCATCATGCTCTTCTTTGCGTACCCTTGACCCGATCAAAGTGAAGGGATACCAGCAAGTAGCATCAGGTTTTCGTAATTGCCCTCAACGGGGATTTTGTTATCACATCTTTAAAAACATTTCATAAAGCCTATGCTTTCTGCAGGGCTAAGCATACACTAGCATTTTCGAAATCAAAACAGGTATCCAGGGTTTATATCAAGGTACGGTAAATGCATCAAATTAGGATATCACACAACTCCTGTTACCTAATGCATCACATCATCAACATACGATATAAAAGATTTTCGAAATACAAGGAAGGGTGCGAATGCATCCAGGGGCTTGCCTTGGGGCTCGGCGAAGTTAGGAGCGATTATGTGGTACACAAGTACGGTTGACAGAGGTCTTAAGGACAATGTCAGGTGCTTGTGGGCCATATAATTTGAAGGCTCTGTCGGGTGAAACCCCGATGAAACCACGATCCGCCAGGATCGACTTCTTACAAAGAACTTTTGAAATTATTTAAAATTTTATTCAAAAACTTGAAAAACTTTATATACCAAACTTGTAGAGCTCAAAGAGATGCACAAACTGTATTTTTAGAGTTTTTCCAAATTTTGAATATTTTGAGATAAAATTTGTAAAGGGGCAAAACACCTTGGAATTTAGGGTTTTCGAAAAGGAATTTCAAATTGAAACTTTGGGCAATTAATTAATGATGTTATGGCACTTTTTAAACTCAACCAATGGCACACTTTCAAAGTACAAACTTCATACTTTAAAATGGTGCCAATGGTTAGCAACTTTGTTTAGAAAATTAATTATGGTTAGCTCGAAATTGAAAGTGAAATAAAAATCCCAACACTTAGCCATTCCTAGCTAGGGTTGGAGTTTGAATTTCAAATTCAACTTGAGTTCTTTCTTTTGCATCATTTGACTTGTAAAACATAGTTAGGGTATGAGTCGGGGTTAGCCAAGCACTTGCAAACATCAAGGTTGGTTTTAGTTGATTGCTTTTATAAACAAAATTAACTTGCGAGGTGAAATTTAAATAGTGTACACATACACATATGATATGAAATGTAAAGGAGCTCAAACAACCCTAGAAATGTGTAAACTTATTTTAGTTATACATATCATGGTTCTCTAATTATGAATGCTTATGACATGCTTATGATGACATGTGGCAAGTTTAGGTTAACGTAACACCAGGGGTGTTACACATTCTAAAAGAAATAGGACATTTAGTTTTGTCCTACACGAAATTTCTCAAGCTTCTAGTAAATGTACAGAAAAATAGATGAATATATAAGATACTAAACAAATGCACAGTTAAGGTATATGTCAAGATAAGCTTAGCAAAATTAAATTAGTAATAAAGTAGTAATGTATTTTTTTCTATAAATTTAGTCAAATTAAGTGAAATCTGTTTGTGGATAAAATTAGTTACTTTTTTGCGAATACCTATGGTTGATCTCTCTTTCAACTGTAGTGCAGACGATTAGAATGGCGTCACGGTAGTCACTAGGTCATAGGTAAATACATGTAGAGCGTGTTTGGTGGCTCAGATGGCTTCATCCCTGCACCGGCTCATGCAACACTGTGCCATGAGTCTAAATCGAGCATAGCTCACTGCAGCGCATGGTACAAGAGGTTCACTTATGAGAGAAATCAATACATTTTAAAACAGACAACCAAACACCTTCTTAACATACTGTGTTCGCTCATACAGTCTCGGATATAGCCTACCAATCACGGACTCGTCTCATCTTGTATCCACAACTACAAACAACCAAACACTCTTTTTTTCCCTATAATATTGTTCCACTCATTGCATCCCGTGATCCGTATATCCCATACAACCTCCATCCGACAACCAAATACACGTGTCGTCACATGGAAAAATCTTCAGTGCAGTACTACTTGACTGGGTCTGGAACAACCATGTTGGACTTTCATCTCCTTCATTCCTTCCCTCTGCCCCACCTAACGCAATTCAGAGTGTAAATTTGAGTAATGTTATTGCTAATCTGCCTCCCTGTCAAGCGTCCGCACAATTAAAAAACGCACCAATTTGTCAAGCGTCGAATTTTCTCGCTGTGTAGCTAGTAGGTGACACGGGCCACGAGCTTTCGTTGAAGTCGAAAGTTTCCCTTGCTTCCATCCAAGATTCCAGGTAGCTTCACAAGCTCCAACCTTTCCGTCCCTTCCAACCTCCAAAGTTCCTCCAAACCTCCAGTGACCCCAATCCGTCCATGACTGGTCTACGGTGATCATCAGCATGAGCATAGCTGCGTCACCATTAACTCTCTACTACTGTGCAATTTCTCAGAGTAAAATTGAACATGAACCAAAAGTGCAGCAAGCTCATCAATAAATTCCCTAGAATGATCTTTTTTTTTTTCCCGACGGGCCTTGATCAATTACAAGTTCCCGACACTGTCTCAGTACACAAAATTACAAATCAAAGAATGGATCGAGCAGACATGCATGGATCATGTACAGCTACTTCTCCTCTCCCAAAACTTGTCGCAGGAAAAATCTCAGTAGCTGAGACAACCTCGTACACGACGACCTGGGCGGTGTCGAAGTCGTGGAGCTGGAACCCCGACCGGAACTCCCCGGCCGCCGCGGCGTCGAGACCGAAGCTCCGGGCCTTGGCTGCGTCGTCCGCCGAGGAGGAGGAGGACGACGACGTCGCCGCCGACTGGGTCTGCGGCGGCTTGTAGTACATGCGCGCCGTCTGCGGGCAGTGGGAGTGGAACCTCGCCGCGATGCGCACGCCCATGTCCAGCATCTCCACGTACCGAGACATCTCCGGCCGGCACCTCGGTCTCTCTCGGTGTCTTCGGCCTCTCCCGCAGGCCGCAGGCGTCGAGCAAGAAGGCGGCGGCGGATCGGATGCCGGATCGCCGAGCGGAGGTGTGGTTCAGTTGGTGGGGCACGAGGACGACGGAGTTGAGGAGGGAGGGTTCGCGTGCGGTGTTCATATATACTAGCTGGGACCCCGGGCACGGCACGGCAGGCAGGCGGCGCGAGGACCTCGGAGCCGCGTCACCGCGTGGTGGGGCTGGGGCGGGTGACCGCGCGCGTGCGGTGTTTCGCGTGCGTTTCCTGCGGGTTTTGGTCTTCCGCGGTGGGGAGTTGACCAAAAACGTGCCCTTTTGCGCTGTAGTTGGGTTGGGGGCTTGTGGGCTGTGGCTGTGGCTTCCGTCTCCGTGCAGGCGCTACCTCTGACCCCGTCGGTCCGCGCCGGACGACCACGTAAAAAAGGCGGGGGCACGCAGTAGTGGCAGATACGCACAGATTTCGCGCGGCCCCGTCGGCCCGCGCGACCTTTTCGGAGCTCGTGTTGCCTGCCCCTTTCTTCACTGACTCGGCGCCTCGGCGGCCAAGCGAGGGGGGAAGCAAAAACCATCGCAGAAATGAAATGGCGTGTCGCTTTCATTTGATTTGTCTCCGTGTGTGTATTACGTCCGCACCGCTTCGCTTTCTCGGGTACTCAAGGTGTGAAACATGCTGGCTGCGGTGCTCGTGCATCTTTTTCAGTCAGTGCTCAGTTGATGTGGATCGTAACGCACGAGTGCCGCTGTCGAGCATCCGTCACTGAGCAACAACGAACTTCCTCCTCAGAAATTATTACCAACTTTCGCTTTAACCAAACGGTATTTCACATGACGAATAGATTCTTAATATTGTAGACAGGGTATTATAATAGGAAGCTACTTAATTGCAGAAGAAATGGGGAAAAAAAAGCAGCCAACAAACAGGAGCATACTAATGTTCCAAGCCTTGCAATTAGAGCAGTCCCAATGATTAGCTCACCCGAGATACGCAACTAACGGATCGACTCCGTGATCCGTCCAACTGATGACAGCACACCTGACTGAACCTACTGCACAAGATGACAAGATCACAATTCGATGAACGCGTTACGCGTCATGTAATGCAAGCCAGGATTCTTTTTGTTTTTTTCCTCGTCAAATGAGTTTCTTTTCCTAGGTTTATATGCCAGATGATCCTTGATTGGAACGAATAAGTCAGAGTTCATCTTGTTGCTTTCCCCATCTGTTCCAATTGATGTAATAATTCGTAAACTTCAACAATATTGCTGCTGATGATCTCCACGTCGATCAAAAGACATAAAAATCTAGACGTACTGAATCCTCCAGACCCAGCCTTGCGATTTCGTCCACCCAAAACACGCACCCGGCGAACTTAATGGTCCATGATTATTCTCATCATTTATGTCCACCAACTTCGTTGAACCATCCCCAAGCTTGAGTTCTTCCTAACTTCCAAAGTTGCAATCCGTGTCCGCTCATGATTGGGTTCGCCAGCACGCTCTGAAATGTTCCTCGTCCGTTTCGTATAGGATGTTCGATCAAATCCCGTCCAATAAATCCCAAGGAGCAGTATGCTGAATGTGAATTAATGTTTCCTCAATTCCTCTGTGTTGAATGAATTTGCAACTCAGGTATGTACAAATCAAAGAACAGAGCACTAGTACTACACATCTCGCAATAAATTTCTTGCGGCACTTGCAAGAAGCTTGAAGCTTGCTCTCCCCTTCTCATCAATTCCTCACACGACCTCGTACACGACGACTTGCGCGGTGTCGAAGCCGAAGTCCTGAAGCTGATGGCCCGACCGGTGGCCGGCGCGGAACTCCCCCGCCGCCGCCAGCGCGAAGGGGCCGAAGCTCGTGTTCGTGGCCTTGGCGTCGTCGGCCGAGGACGCCGACGACGTCGCCGCCGACTGGGTCTGCGGCGGCTTGTAGTACATGCGCGCCGTCTGCGGGCAGTGCGAGTGGAACCTCGCCGCGATGCGCACGCCCATGTCCAGCATGGCAGCATCTCCACGTACCGAGACATCTCCGACCGCCGATCCACCCTCTCCCTGCCGCCGCCGGTCGGCGGTGTCGGTAGGTCCTCGGTCACAACAAAAGCAGTGTGGTTCTGGTGCCTGTGGATTTCACGATGAGAACGAAAAGAATGGCCACTTGGTTATATAGGTGGGTGTGGGCAGGCTTGGCCAAGGAGCCCCGAGGCCAGAGCCGGGGAAGGTTGGGTGACAGCGCCGACCGGGGAGGTGGTGGCGTTTCGCGTGGCTTTCGTTTCGTGCTGGTTGGTTGTTTGTGGTGTGGAGTTGACTAAAAACGTGCCCTCGCTTTTCGGGCGCGGTTGGGTCACGCACGCAGCGCCTATGCTATGCATAGCCTTCGTTCGTTTTCCTGCATGCGCCTTGACCACGTAAAAAAAAAACGACGGAGGAAGCGTGCTCGCAACGCACTCGAGCGCCGGAGCGGAGCGGACTGAAGATTTCTGGGGATTTGGGGTTGGGGCGTCTGCAACTTATCACCCAAACGCGAGACCTTTCAGCGGTTCTGCCGTGCTGCTTGCGTTGCGTTGTCTGTCGCTCCCACCGCTCGGCGGCCGACGGCCGGGCGAGGATGTCAAAAGGAGCGGAAAAGGGTCGAGTGACGACTGACGAGCCGCTTTGCTTTGTCTGATCCTGTGAGGCTGCGAGCGTCACTCGACAAGTGACGTTTTCTCGGAAGTCAGGAGTGAACTACCGTGCAGTGCCCATACAAGAGAGCCATATTACTCCGTGGGCTCGAATGGCAATTTTCCGACTTCTGTTATCGAGCATCACCCAGGGAAGAATCCCGGATCGATGAACCGTGTCACACGAGTGCGTTCCTTAGCTTTCATAGCCAGCCACTTGCTCCGCATACATCAAAACACGCATCAAACATCACTCATATTAGACCTTTCACACATAGACGGAGCCAGTGGGTGGCACGGGTATGGTGCGGCATACCCTAGCCTGGTGCAAGCAACGGAAGCAGCTGCCGCCCTAGCATCGCAGAGTCCCGAGCGCCTGCTGGTTGAAGAAATAGCGCACTAGTAAACTTCCCATCATCACATACTCCTACGGAGTAGTACTAGTAGTTAAGGATGGGGGGTGGTGCTCCAAATGGATACCCGCGGTTCTCCCGAACTAAAGTGAAAAAGTGGAGGAAGAAATTGTAGAATTAGTTCTTTGAGATGAACTAGAATTGAACCGCGGATATCCATTTGGAGCACCACCCCCACCCTTACTAGTAGTTAGTAGGCACTTTATGTAGGAGTAGGCCACTAGACTGACACCATGCACAGCAGAACATAATCACGCTCAGACCTCCACACATTCGGCCTTGGCGACGGCGATCCAAGGACGAGACTTGCTTTCCCTGGATCAGCACGCCGGCTGGCGGACAGCAGCATCTGGTCAACCGTCGTGGCATCAAGCCTGATTGGGGATTTTTTCTCTGCTGTGATTGGTGGTTGGTGTTTTGTGTAATTTTTTTTTTGGTGAATGGTGACTTTATGTGTTTTTTTTATGGTTGTTGGATTGAGATTATTAGTTGTCTACGCATTTTGTTCGCTTAACTAAGGAACCTAAAATAAAAATTTTAATGCGGCATACCCTATACTAAAATCCTAGATCCGTCACTGCTTTCACAGACTGCGGACATTTCACAGACTGCGCTGCTCTAGGAACTTTGCAGTGGAGCTGCTGTATTGTGGAGTTGTTGGACAAAAGCTTAAAAACTAGTAGAATAAAGCAGTCCTAAACATGCCCTAAATATTGATATAGTCAAACAACAGAGAAGCTAAACTTTTACAAGACGATTGTGCCTATTGAATCACTGAACTTGGCATGGTATTTGACTGAGCTATTGATGGTTGTTTCACTTTGCAATTATCAGGTGAAATGGATTATACATCACCACACACTCAATCTGGAACGGAGGAGGTACCTCCAGAGAGAACAATGGATAGAACAATGCTATTATGGTGCATGTGTGCTGTCAGTATAACCATAATACACGATCTTTCCTTGCATTGAGTTTTATACTGTCATGCTAAATCAAGTGATGAATAATTTATAATTTGCACAATAGAGCAGCAAAGTAATGGTGTTCAAGACACCATGCATCCAGAGACGGGAATAAAAAAAATTCAAAGGTAGCAAACTCCATTATGGCTCGGCGTTAGTGTTTTCTAGTTTGTTTGAATGGCATGTTTACAGCCAGAAAGACCGGTTAAATCATCTTCACCAAAAACAACAATAGAACAATAGATACAATACTAGCATATCGTAGCCTGCATAGAATTTGCATGTTCACTCAACCTGTGCAAATCCAACTGCCTTACCTAGAGTTCAGATCAAGCTCCCCAGATCTGCGCCAGTCCTCTTGCCCATCTGAGTTCCCATTCTCAGGTTCATTCTCATCGTTGAGGAAATCCTCAGATGGATCTTCATCATCCCTCTGAGAGTTTCCCCACCCATCTTCACCGTGTTCTTGCACCATGTCATGACTCGGACCATCCTCCCCTTGTGAAGCAACAGCACTGGCCCTTATAGGACCATGATTCATCATCTCAGAGTGAACCTGTTGTACCTCAGCACGAGCATGCTCCATTGCCATACGCATCTTCACTTCAGCCTCACGACCAGCTTTCTCTCTGGACTCAATCTCTGCTCTCAGTGCCAGCATAGCCTGCTTTTCCTCCTGTAATAAGGCTTGCTCCAGCATGAGCCGCTCCTCCGACCTGAACTCACCGATGGCCCTTTTCTTTGTCATTATGTTATATGCCAATACTTGCTTGTCAAAAGTTGTCGTGAACTCAGCAATCTTCACCAGAATATTATGGTCCCATTGCTGCAGGCGAGAAGGAATCTGGCCTGTCGTATCGCTATCAAGGATTCTGTCATCTTCTTCAGCCTCATAGTCGGCAACAACATGGTAAGGCAATAACCTTAATTTAACACAAATGGAATAAATGGTATGAGTAAAATACCATATGAAGAATGAAGAGATCATACAGTTTACAAAGGCAGGAGATAATGATGGCACATCTTAATCTACTAGGTAGCAACTTACATTTTATTTTAGACCAAGAACTTCCACAATGGAAATTCAGCAGTACACAAATTATAATGCATTCGCTTCAGAACATGTATATGCACTTTTAAAAGGAATATTACTTTAAGAGATTACAGAAAAAAAAAATATGTATTACCCAGGTGATATTTGATTATCTCATCTGAACCCAGCAGATGCATACATATTTACATGCAGCAGTGTCACATTACTCTCTAACTACAATCACAAGAATTCCCAATTGTTAATAAACTTGAATGGTGTGTCTGTACTACTAACTCATGAGAAAAAGGATAGATACTGCAATTTCAAGATATTGCTGAGGGCTAGTTTGGTTTCCACTTTGCAGGGTCAATATAAATAAAATATTATTGCAATATGCAGGGTACAATTCATATAAGATTAGTTTTAGATCATTACTTATTTTGTTGTTACAGAAATGAGGTGAAATGCAAAAATAATGTGAACTATAGATCATTACTTATTTTGTTGTTCCAGGGATGAGGTGAATTGCAAAAGTAATGCAAACTATAGTTAACAATGCAGTTTCTGTAACTGTGTTGTCATGTGGAAGGTATGATACAAGATGACGTAGACCACACGCACATGACCTTATATCACAAGAGGAGCATTTTCCCATTACTCCAGAAGATTCTAAGGTGTGCTACACCACTTAAACTTATGTAGTCATCTTAATTACTCCTCCATTGCCCTAAGCATTTCGCGACTGAGTAGAAGTATTTCTCACATGCAAGACAGCACATGTGGCATAAGCCCAGTGTAACAGGACACCAAAACAAATAAAAAAACAATGGATATTACCAATGTTCGGCTTTGGCCCCATAAGCCTGAAGCATATATGATGTTCTACATGGTATGTTCCTAGTCACATGATGTGATTATAAATTGCACACGTAGCATGAAAGTGAGAAAAACTAGTGTCCATTCGAATAAGCCAACACAATATCTGGCTAAATGATCTACAATGAGTTGCAGAAAGAAAGAAAAGTCAAAATGCAAACAAAGAAAAGTCAAAATGCAAACAAAGAAAAGTCAAAATGCAAACCAGTCCCCAACAACATATGGTGTTGCATCAAAACTTCATAGCAGAACTAGCAAAAGGAAACAGGGAATCAACAAGCACAGTGAGTGCACCCTCTTAATACAGACAGGGCATAAACTGGTACATGTGACTAAACATGCATAGCATCAAACGCAAGATCAATGAAATGAATGGACTCCATTCAATTGAGTTTGTATATAATAAAACAACAAAGGTACAGTAATGAGATACTCCATTTAGCCACAAATAAGTGATGTCTTACATTGATGCCATTGACCCAACTTTTTTATTATAATATAGTTGTAAAATTTAAAAGTGAATTATTATGACACTACCTTACTATAAGAATCTACTATAAGAATCTGCTTGAATAGTTTTCAAACACTCACTCAACAAGTAAAATGTAAGTTGCTACCAAAGAATAGAATGATTGAGTTCAAACAACCCAAAAATGTAGCTCAAGTATTTGTAACTGAACTACTGAAGGAGTAACAGGTAATTATAAACGAATGAAGCCACTCAACACTGAATACAGAATGCTAAATGTAACTTGAGTAGTAACTAATAGCAATTGGATTAACTGCTTGTAACGGTAAAAACTACAAACTTACCTTCCCAAACGTGACTTAGAAAAAAAAATAGGTTGGATAATTCCCATGATAGTTTTTTTAAAACTTTTATATGATAAAATCATAATTGTAGTACAGAAATGCAATGCTGAGAATAGTACTGATTATCGAATGATCAATTGTGTTTCTAAATAGATTTATTCACATAAAGGATAATCAGCCCATCTGCTTGTACTTCAATGCAGAATGTGTACTATTACATTTGTGAAATTCAATACCAACCAGGGGTGGAGCCACGTTGAGGATTATGGCCTTATGGGTGCGGCCGGACCCGCAAAAGATTGAGAAGCAAGTTACAAGGCCTAATATTTTACCCTATCCGCACCCCACAAAATGAAACCTCTGCACCCACAGGCCAACAGCTCCGGCAAGCGAAAGCCCAACCGCTAGTAGGCAATCCATCTAAGAAAGTCCAATGCTCAGCCGTCAGCCCATGCACAACGAGACTACAGCCCGACATATCAGTTCCATCTAACAAAATCCATCAGGGAGAGCAAGGAATCGACCCCCTTGTTTTTCTTGCTTATTTCATTCACTCTTCGGCTACACGTCCGTTCGACTGACCGCTTCATGCCCTACCTGATGGCAGCGCCTGCGCACTGTCCCCAATTCAGCAATTCTCCATCACTTGCCTCCCTTGCTAGCCCACGGACAACCAAGGTTTAGGCGCAGACGAGGCGTTCCCTAGCTGGTGGTGGGCTATGGCAGCCGTGGCACATGACACATAGGCACAGGCGGACATTAAGTGACTCCACATCCATCCATTTTCTGGGTCACCAATGAAGGCAAGAAACCTCAACGATTATCTCATCTGTTTCAGTTCCCATCAAGTTACGCAAGAAATTGGGTTTTGATTGTGTATCTTGGTCATTCATCCCACTTGTAGGGCAAGGGTGTTATCTAGGATTTTCGTACAATTGTGACAGCAAAGCAACCAAGTAAAATCTGTTTATTTTTGCATATATATGAAACAAGCATATAACTTGGAAAGGTATTAAAAAAACTCGACCTGAGGAGGTTAAGACTGCCCCCACAGTTTTCCACGAAGGAGACCTTCTCACCAGGCCGAGAAAACCCCCGAACCCCCGCCTCACCCTTACACGGTGGCCTTCCATCGCCCAAGTGAGAATTGGGCCGGTGCCCCCCTGTCCCTCCTTATGGGACGGACGAGGGGATTTTTTTTAACCTCAGCCTGAAATTCGCTCCCACGGGGAGTCGAACCCAAGACCTGAGGAGTGCCGCCGGGAACTCTAGACCAATTGGACTAGAGGCCCTTTGGCAACATGGAAAGGTATTATTATAAAAAGAAAAGCACAAGGGCTAGATAGTGGCAATAAAATAGGAATATGAAGTTTATTTTTGTTTCTTCTTTATTTAGGGCAATGACAATCTTGAGGTTGGGACTTTGGGGCAAGTCATCACCGATGTCGACATTCCTTAAATGGAAAGAACTTTACCACCACTTCATTGTTGACGTACAATGCCATCATTTATGTTAACCGTTTTTTTTGCAAAATACTTATGTTCAGTTCTTCATTCTAAAAAGATTTCTGCTGCACAATTGAATTACACTGTTGCTTGAACATTTTTACATATGAATGTAATTTTCATGAAGGACTTGCATAGCCGCAACCCCCATCATTTTACTCTAACTCCGCCCCTGATACCAACCCTTACCAAGTACTCCCCAATGTCACATCTGGTTTCACAAAGCTATACAACATTGGAAGAGATGAACAAACTGGAAATCTACTGACAAAGGTAAGACTGAATTTTTGACCCAAAACAAATATTATAATCCAATGACAGCAAATTAATAAATTTGAAATGCCTATTTACAGAATACAATGCACCGCTAGACATACTGCCCAAAATAGCTAAACAGAAGAGGTGATTACGGAAAGCATTCGATGCCAACAGCCAAAAAGGATACACATCAATCAGAACTAATCAGATTCCGACATGCCATCAGTAACCAGCACAAATGCACAATATTGCATCCAGCAGACCGAACAAACATGTCATGCATAACAAAAATTATATCATCAATTCGCACTACACATCACACAAAGACCTCAATCTCCGTGTTAAAACCGTGGAGATCTGCTAAAAAATGATCAACCTATCATTTCCACAACCACCCCTTGGCCACAAATACGTGTTTCAAACGAAATACCTCGAGATCGAGATTTGGATACACATCGGAATAGGAAAGTAGAAAGATTTGGTACGAATCCGACGGTAGCGCACCTGTTCACAGCGTCCTCAATGGACTGGAAGGGCGTCTTGACGTCCGGGTTGCAGACCCGCATGGCGTCCTGCAGCGCCATCTCCATCTCGGGGCTTCGTACCCGCGCCGCCTGGGCCTGTGCCTGCGCCTGCGCCGCCGCCGCCGCCGCCTGCTGCTGCTGCTGCTGCTGGGGCGACGCCTGCTGCGTGGCCTGCGACGGCGATTGAGATGGACCCTGGGAGTGGGACGACTGGGGCTGGGTCTGGGGCTGCGGCTGCGGTTGCGGAGGCTGTTGGAAGCGAAGCGGGCCTAGGGGGCGGAGGTGAGCGTCGATGTTGAGGGGAAGCGGGACATGGCCTGCTGCGACAGCTGCTGCGGGTGGGTCTGCTGCGCCTGCTGCATTAGGAAGAGCTGGCGCTGGAGCTGCTGGTGTTGCGCGGCCGCGGCCGCCGCCGATGCGGCCGCGGTGGAGGTGGAGGGTTGAGGGGTGGGGTTCGCTGCGTCCTCCATGCGGTGGTGAGTGGTGCCTTCGGACTGCGGAGGAGAGGAGTGAGGACGGGGAGTCGGGGGACTCGACTCGGGACTCGGGGGTGGGCCTAATAACTGAAAAACGTCTCTTCAGCCCAGAAACTCCGTGCAAAACAGGCCCATAATCGCTAGTCCAGCCCAAAGAGTCCGGGAAGGGAAAAAGGAAACGTCAAGTCGTCAAAACACGCTTCTGCAGCTCGCCCAGATGCCCACGCAAGCGCAGGAGGCCGCGGCAGCATCGGCTTCCTGAACAATCTGGCCGTCTGGCGGCGGCCAGCTCCCAAGTTGACGGAGCGAGAGGCGCGAGCGAAGCGGCTACCCTCGCCGGAGATGCCGCCGGGGACCTCTGCAGCGTCGGCGGAGGCCGAGGCATGGACATGGGAGAACGCAGCGGCCGGAGCTGCCGCCGGGTTCGCCACGGTCGCCGCCCTCCACCCGCTCGACGTCGTCCGCACCCGCTTCCAAGGTAACCCTCCCCTCAGGCCATATACTCCAGGACTTCGGAGAAGCGGAGCGACGAACGGTAACCATGCTCTTTCCCTCTCGTGTTGGCGTGCAGTGAGCGGTGGGAGGGGGTACACTGAGGTGCCGCCGTATAGGAACACCGCGCACGCTGTGTACACCATCACACGATCTGAGGTAGCGTCAACTCCTACCACATTTCCTTGGAATGATTAATGGATGCGTGAATTTCTCCAGAAAACCATCCTTAGCCTTGCAAAAAAAAAGTTTGGGTTATTTGTGTATGTGATGCTTCCCAAAAAGTTGGAATACAACTTACCTTCTAAGTACAGGTGAAATTGCTTAATAGTTGATCTTTAGTTGACAAATTTACTCAAATTTGATTGACAATGAGTTCAAATTTGTTAGACATGTGCTTGTTTATGCTTGCCCAAAGCTGATCTAATGTAACATGTGAAAACAAATGCAATAATGTGAATCATTGCATTTGAAAGGGTTAAGCAGTGTATACCGAGAAGTGTGAGCATTACATATGAACTGCAACTCACTGCACATAATTAGCTTGTGTACTATACATAACTACATATTGGAAATCAACTGCTTTAGGAAGTTTGGTTATTAGAAACTCAATGTTCTAGATGTTCATTGATTGTGTCACTTGATGCTGTTGAAGTGTTTGTTGTAAGATGGAATCTCCTAAGGACTAGGTTGTTCAGATATTCTGATGTATTCACTATTTGCTGTTTCTGATTTAACCGAGTTCTTGTAGGGCCTGAGGGGACTTTATGCTGGATTTTACCCTGCAGTTCTTGGATCCACTGTTTCCTGGGGCTTATATTTCTTTTTGTAAGTTATATTAAATTGTGGTAGTGTTCTTTCTTTTATCTACTAAAGTAGACTCAGGTAAAATAGCTAATTTCAGTATTTCACTTCGTGTCTGAGAATTCTAGTGTCTGTTACCAATTTGGGATGCTTGATATTTAGCAATCTGAATGCTACCTTTAATGTAATGTTTATTAGCATTTAAATTGACATGAGATGTTTTTTTTTTCAAGTTATAACAGAGCTAAACAAAGGTACTTACAGAGGAAGGATGACCAGCTTCATCCAGTCCATCATCTCATCTCAGCTGCAGAAGCAGGTGCTTTGGTTCGTACAGTGACTTTTATCTTTCATAAAATGATCAATCTTATTGTATTGCCTTTTTTCCAGTTTGTTCAACCTAAGATTCAAACGTGACTATTTAATTGTCAATGTGTATCTAGGCCTTTATGCATTACCTTTATGATTGTTTTGACTACTAACGTTTGTACCTTTGTAGCGTTATTTATTCATCTATATTGCTTGTCATCATTTAAATGTGCCATTTTTTTTTTTTTCCATAATACTGATTTTATTGTTATTGTACACTATACAGGTTTCCTTGTTTACAAATCCCATATGGCTGGTTAAAACAAGACTGCAACTACAAACACCTAAACACCATACTTCTCAGTATTCTGGTTTTTCTGGTAATGTTTGTCACCTTTAAATGTTTTATATGAGTACTTGTATTGTTCTATATGTGTGTGTTTTTTTTTTTTTTTTTGAAATTGAAACTTTCTATGTGTGCTTCAGTCTAGTATAGCAATTAGCAAAACACATCATACCAGTGTAACTTTGTACTTTGTTTAGCATGACCTGTGCTCATTCTCAGCTTTTGTAGAAGCTGTATAAGCTGTGCCTATTGACATGGGTTTAGAAAAGAAAGGGCTGCTTCTAATTCTATGAAATATCTTTCTGAAGTTTAATTTATGAGATGTGGGTTGAATGCAATTGTAGTGGGTGTAACAAGGGGAGTCTGCTTGACAATGGTGATTTGAGTAGGCCCCCTTATACATAGGATTCACCTAACACCTAATAATCGTGATGTTCTTATTGGGGAATGTTCTTTCATCCTAGTCTTGTCTTGTCCATTGCTGCTTTATCTCTAGGACTTTTTTTTTTTTTTTTTGAAAAAGATCTCTAGGACTATTACTGCAAGTTAACTGCCATTGCAGTACTTGCAGACATAACATTATTGATATGTCTTTCTTTGAATTATTTCTGCTCTTGTTCATATTTCCTTTTGTGTATATTTGACTTTTTACATCGGTAACTTTGCTTACTTGTTTGTGTAAAGCCAGATGCTTTGAGAACTATTCTAAGAGAGGAGGGATTTCTTGCACTTTATAGAGGAATTGGACCTGGGCTTTTGCTGGTATGTATTACTATTTATCTGTTCTGCATTTCTTTGTAAAACTACAACTATACTCATATAACTGCTAGTTATAGTGGTGGGGTACTATAATTCATTCTTGAGGTTTCTATTCTGTAACATTTCTTAGCTGTATGCTTCAATGTGATGAAATTATGTTTCCAATACATAGCACTTAATTCAAATTAACGCTTGAGGTTTTGCCTTTATAAAAAACACTTGAGGTTTGAGCTTTAGCCTCTTAAGATTTGGTAAGTGACCTACCAAATTTACGGTTGTGCACTCGAGATAAGATCCTCCTGTAACTCAACTTGATGATCATTGTTTGTAATTTCACATTATAGTATCAGTGGATAGTTGTGTGTTTTCCATATCACTATCCTGTTTTGAACCTGACCTTATTATAGAGATCATCTTTAGTTCTGGGTATGGACAGATTGAATAAGTTAAGGTAAATATTATGTTATTTGTTTCGTATGCCTGTTTGTCACAAGATGTCCACAATTGCAAGCTTCTTTTCCCTCTATTGCAAGTGCTGTAGTAATTGGGTCTGAAAAATTTAATTTTGATTTATTAGACATGGTATTTTAGAGTAGCTCAGTTAGTGAAGGTATGCATGTCAAAGAATGTAGCTTTTAGAGTGCTTAGTTATTCTTTTATTGTTTTATGTACATGGATGGTTGACAAATCCGGTTCATGCCTCCATGTTTCTTCATGAAAGGTCACCCATGGTGCAATACAGTTCACGGCCTATGAGGAACTTCGCAAAGCTATGATATTCTTCAAAAGTACACAATCAAGGACAGACAACAGAGGAGGCGGGGAGTTATTGGTATTAACTGATCAAATGTGGGCTTGGGTGTTAAATATCTAGTTTAACTTGGTTCAATGAAGACATATTCCAGTGCCTCTGAATTATTAATTATGTTGTTTTCTATATTCTTTCCTTAAACTGTTGTTCATGGTTTTTAGATCTGGCATTTTCCTGATATTCCACATATTTAGACACTGTTTCTCTATATTATGCAATTTGTGAAATTGCCAAACTTAAGAGAATTGAACATGTAGTTATTATGACGTATGAAAATAGTTCATGCAGTATCATATTGTTTGACTCCACTCATAACATATGTAGATATACATCTAGTATCCTGTAGGCCTTTGACTACTTTGCCTGATATTCCATTCTCTTCTCACTCTTAATGCTTAGCTGAATTCCATCGATTTTGCTGCACTTGGGGCTGGTTCAAAAGTAGCTGCTATTCTACTTACTTATCCTTACCAGGCAATTTCCTTTGCTCTTACTTATATTCCCATAAACTCCTAAACTCTATAAGTATCTTCTACCTTCTACCTTCTCATTGAACATACCAATTGAAGGTTTCTGTAATGTGCAGGTCATCCGAGCCCGCTTGCAGGTTTCAATTTTGAAACTTTTCATGTCCATACTTATTTTTTATTTTAATTTCATCTGATTTTTGAACATTTATAACGCTTATGTGTGATTTTCCAGCAACGGCCTGGCACTGATGGTACTCCAAAGTACTCAAATAGCTGGCATGTAGTGAAGGAAACTGCAAAGTAAGACATCATTGGCTGTTGAAATCTTCGTTATTTAATATTCAGAATAGCATTTAAAATTGAACGACCTTGTCTAAAGTGGCTTTAAAACGCAACAGGAAAGAGTTTTGGTTGCAAATTATTCGCCCACAACTATGATCTTGGAATTTGAAAATTGAACAACCTTTGTCTACTCGTGCAAGTGTGACATGGCATTACAGGGGAATTAATTATGCTTAGTTTGACATTCTGAGCTGGGAAGAGGGATGGTTCTTTAATTCTCCTGAATATAATCTTTGTTCTAAATTAAGGGATTGGTGTCCTGATTTTCTTTGGTATGATACTCTACTGCAGGTATGAGGGCATCCGTGGATTTTATAGGGGCATCACATCCAATCTACTGAAAAACCTTCCAGCTGCTTCCCTCACGTTTGTGGTGTATGAAAATGTTATCAAACTATTCAAAGCAACCAAGGAGAAGACATAATTTTACTCACTAAATCTAGGAGTATTGTGCCTGTTCTGACACTTCTGAGTTGCAAGTCATTCCAGGTTAATCCCATAGATTTCGTTCATTTAGCATCGTATATGACAAATTTGTTGTAACAGCAAGGGCTGTGACCAACCTGATCGTGGAAAAGTTTTGAGGAACTTGCTTCTTGTAGCGAGAAAATCCACTTTTTGTTTCTTTCCAAAGAAATATTTCTTTGTTATATATAATCCAACCTGGACGCCGGCATTGTAGATCTCCGTCCTGATGTTCGGTATGGGCTGTGGTGGAGTTATACCATTTATAACGTTTTGTTTTGATATAGAGTTACAGTACTCTGCCTTCCATTATCTGTAAATTGATATTCGAGCACTTCTGTAATTTCCCAATTCACTATATGTTTCCTGAAGTTTTTCAGTGATATCTTTATTTTCTTATTGTCACCTGGACAACTGAAATACTCTTCTTGCAGTAACATACTATGGATACCATCTTAAACTACAAGGTCTTATTATTTTGAGCCATACAATAAATAGCGTACGATTCCTCAACTCAATAACATTTCTGCATTCCCCCGTTCTTGAGGTAGATGGTGCAGCCTTTCTGGGTAGCGAAGCAGCAGTTGCACACGCCCGGCAGCTGCTTGGTGCCCGTGGAGTTGCAGGTCATGTAGGCATAATCCAGGCAGTATTGAGGGCAAATCCTCGTCTGCCGTGCCTCTGTTGCTTGAATGGGGCAGCTGATTACCATGAGCCCTGCGACATTGAGAAAAGAGCGTCGATGCGGCCATTCATGGGGAAGACAGAAAAATTGCCGGAGGAAGAAGAGAAGCGTTAGGGGACAGTTTAGTTACCACACAGCAGGAGAGCCTCAGCAGGTTCGATGTTAGCCATGTCTTGTCCTGTGCCTTTTGTGCATGTAGTAGTCTCTCTAGAGGAGGGAAGGATATATATGAAGCTTGGTCATGTGAAGTTGTTTGGGCTGTGGCCTCTTTGTCAACAAGTAAACTGCATATACAGAAAAACTTGTAAAGTGAACAAAGTCTATCTTTGACTTAGCTTTTTCCTTGATGAAATCTTTGACTTCGCATGGAGTGTATCTTTGAAGGACTTTCCTTCTCGACTCTGCTGCAAGCAGTAGCCCCGACTGCTAAAGAAGTGTGCATATTACACAGTGTTGACGGGCAGGTCCAGTCCTAAATCGAACCGAACCAATACAGTTACGTTGTTTAAAGTTCAGTTCAGTTCACAAGCTCCATCGTCTCATCTGAATTGACCACTTGTGAATTGTGATGGAACTCCACGCCTCTGACCGCCGCACTGCCTCACGCCAATTGCACGCAACAGCCAAGTCGCCGCACCGGTTGGATTCTCCTGTCTCCTGTAGCGTTCGGTTTTGGAGCAGCCAATGTGTCGGTGTGCTCTGTTGGCCTAATAGAAACGTTGCTTTGCTCTATATAGCACGCTTACAGACACAAGTTTGCAACTCATAACCGTTCATCCTGATTCTGTGTGTAGAGAGATCGATGCTAATTCTAGCCTCCCTTTTTTGTACTTTTGACCGGGAAACGGAGAGACAAAATATAAACTAGCTTGTGGTATAAGTTCAAACTATACCATTGTTCACATGCTTTGCTGCTTGCCCAAGTGCACAATGCTATCTAACATCAGGACAGAACGAGAAGTAAGCGACATAGATACTCGTAAGTGAAGGAAGTGTTAAGTGGAGTGAGAGAATGTGATCGATGCCGCGATGCGTCACTAATGTCTTGTGGTACTAGTTAGTTAGGTTGGGAACAACTCTAAAAAAAAAAAAGTCAGATCTAGCGACGGACCTTGACTGGAGTGCGTTCTTTTGACCGTGTGACTTTACCCAACCTGCTAATGGCCAGCCTTCTTTGACGGTCGGTGGTCATTGTGGCCACAACTTTCTGAATTCACCCACCTTTGTACATATGGGCGCATGAAGTCTAAGACACGGAATTTTAAACTCTGGACAATGGATATGATCGATTAGTTCAGAGAACCGCTGGAAACAAGCGCCACGTTCTTTTACTATGCGACATGCATGAATGCATGCATCTGATCTTGCCGGTCAGCTAGCATTATTATTCAGCTCGTTTCAGTACAATTTATTATTCGGCAGAGGTACATCTTGAAGCATTATTGCTTGGTTCGTTCTCTGCTCGAAGATCGACTGATCGGTCGGTTAGCAGCTAGCTATTCCTTCTTGTTGCTGCAGTTGTAAGTGGAGCCGGACTGGAGGTGGAGCACGCAGTTCCGGCCGTTCTTGGGCGCGCAGACGCAGACGCACCCGTCCAGCTTCTGGTAGGGGTAGTTGTCGCAGGTGATGTAGCCGCCCTGGATGCACCGGACCGTCGAGCAGTCGGCCGCCATGGCTCCTCCCGTCTCACCCAACACGACGATCCCTGAAACAACAATCCATCGATTCACAGGTACAACTTATGAAGTAGATACACTACTTCAAGAGTGTCCAAATTAAAGAAACGACGACGACATGCATGCCAAAGAATCTGATCCGCGCATTATTGATCACGCGAGACACTTGTGCTTGATCGATGGATCATGCATGCATGGAACCGGCGATCGAGAGCATACATACCGGAGAGGAGGAGGACGAAGGTGAGGGAAAGCTTCATGGAGGCAGCCGCCATGGCTGTCCTTGCAATGTCCCGTGTGAATTGCGAGAAAGATCGACGCACGGCCGGGGTTTGTTTCTGAAAATAAGCAAGGTGGAGTTGCAGTTGCGGACCAGCTTGGAACCACCACGGCGTGTGCGTCTTCAGCTATACTGTCAGTGTCCGGATACGCCGCTTCCGGCCTCAGAGTCGCCGTACGTATCTGTACCTGACGCAACTTCCGCCGTCTTCGAGTTGCTTCTTTGGGCATGCTCGGCGGCTCGGCGCAGAGTTGGCATCAGCATGTGCTACATTCTCGAGCTCCGGTCAGCGGTGCTCGGATCGGTTAAACTAGCATATCCTGCATGCGACTCTGCTTTTATTTTGCTGTCAATGGTAGACCACTCGGATGGGTTCGTCAAAGTGCCGAGTCCACAGTTTCACACTGAATGAATCTGCTGAACATGGTACTGCTGTTTCAGTGTTTTGGGCATTGACATTCGCGGCTAATGACCATCCACGCAAGTTGCATTGCTACCCTGCCCAGAATATTTTCTCACGATTGTAAAGAAGTACGTGGTGGTTTGTACTTATTTGTTCAATTGTACCGAATATTTTCTCACTATTGTCATGACATCACATCTCACCGCCTGTTGCATCGAAGCAAGCAGCACATACACTTCCTCCTTGTGTTTGAAATAAAAGCAAGGCGCACGCACGCACGCAGTCCGCGTCGCTGTGCTGCTAGCTGCATGATCGCCTCCGATCCATGGCTCCTGCAGCTAGCCCCTAGGCGTGCGGCGGGCAGTTGAAGGTACCGCCGGTGCTGAGGAATTGGAGCACGCAGTTGACGCCGTTGTTGGGCGCGCACTGGCAGTCGCACCGCGCCCCCTCCAGATGCTTCCCCGAGTAGTTGTCGCAGGTGATGTAGCCGCCCTGGATGCACCGGACCGTCGAGCAGTCGGCCACCATGCAGTGGCAGAGGATGGGTGATATAATTTAGGTATGGTGTACACGGATTCACAGAACCATTAAGACATTAACTATAGTTTACAGCATCTTTGTCAAATATAAAACATCAAGCTACAGTGCATGACAAACTCAAGGTATGGCAATGGCCTCACTGCACCTTGCCATACTGAGAGCTCCGCCACTGACGCCATGGCTCCTCCCATCTCGCTCAGCACGACGAGCGCTGAAAGAACAATCCATCGATTCACAGGTAGAACGTACACTGATTCAAGAGTGACCCAAGAAATGACTTTTCTTTATATTCAAATAAAAGCAAGTTCTTTCTGCTGTCTGAAAATTATATCGCTTCAACCAATGGGTTCCTCATCCCAGTGCACGAATATTAGGAGCAAGTGGTTCCTCTGCGTTTCATGTCGTATGCTTAGAGATTCGACGAATCCCTTTTTCTCCTATGTGGACTGGATTAGGCTTTTGGATTCACACTTTATGTCACTACAATGCCTCCTGCCACCTGATTGTTCTCCATATGTCCACTTACTGGGGCTCCCTTGCTGCTATGTATGCAGTATGCACGTTATGGGCAGACTGAAGGGCTCCCTTGCTGCTGTGTATGCAGGTTATGGGCAGACTGAAGGGCTTTCCTACTTCTGAAGTGTGGTGTATCTGGTATACTGTATAGATCCTACCTCACCCTTTGTTCCTATTCCCCTAGCCTTTTTTACCTTAATTCATGGTGTACACTCTTTGATGCTTTTGTGATAGACTGAGTTGTTGCTATGCCTAGGTTGTAGAGTCAGTATATAAATACACTATTGTGAACCAAAAACATGTCAGTGTTGAAATTATTTACCTACCTGGGGACGACCTGTGATATCGAGTATTGCATGATATTCTATTTAGATTCAGCAAGCAGTAGAGTTTATTCGGTAGCAGTTTTTACATACAAAAGACTGCATGTTCACACTTAAGACATTTCTCTGCTGTGGCAAAGGTGGATTGAAATTGTATGATGCCGATGTGTCATGACAATTGCTCAGCCGAATTAACTATACCACATTATCCATACTTACAGATGCGTACAACAAAGCATTGACAACTATTGTAATGACTTGGCCTGTTACCAGAGTTAATAATACCTTATTTTCTTATTCACCTAAAATCGATGTTGACTTGTCTAGACTCTTTATCCTGATATTATTAGTATTAATTAAAGGTACCTATAATTTATATGTGATTTGATTTGTGCTACACATGCAGTACAGATATTCATGGTGACGAGCCTATTGGGAGAGAGTGGTACTTATGCATCTTGGAAATTGGGCTGTGTGATAACTATCTAAAGGATCCATTGGTAAGCAACATTCCTATGTTATTACTTGCCTGTTATTTGCCTGCACTGTACTTGGCCTCTTGTAATATCCATGCTAATGCTGGGGTAGTTCTCAGTTTACTATGAAAACTGGCATGCTTGTCACCGTTTGGAATTCTCATGTGTTGGTTGACTATAAAACTGTCAACCTGTGCCATATGCTTGCTTTGTGTTCCCTAATTTCATATCAACAACACAGGTCTTTGGTTGCTGAATTCAGTATTTCTTCAGTCCTAATAAATACATAATTTGTTACAGAAATGTGAGATAGTATTCATATGTGTATGGGAATATAGTTTATGCAGCTCCAACGATGTGAGATTGACATTGGCGTGGGAACTACAGCGAGGGACAGAAGCGTGCGCACACAGAAGCGATGGTGCTGGTGGAGGAAATGGATCACAAACCTCAAGTGGCCTATGCTGAGAGGCTGGATCATGATGGATTGCTATATCCTTGGAGGAGAGACACCATGGATTCGATTCACAAGGTTAAATAAAATACAGGAAATAAATAAATCTCTATAATTTACTGGTTCTTCCATTTCATCCCTATTTTCTAATGGACAAAATTGATTTATTCTAGAAAGGTAGTTGCATTATCTCTTTGACTTTGAGTCAGAAGTTTGGCAGAATGTCCTGTATCTGATTGTATGTGTGGAGTAGAGAATTTCTGTTTTAAGTAGAAACTGACGTGGTGGAGGCCCATCATACTACAACTTTGGACCACTCTCTCCTTGTATGATCTCCCGGTAGAAATCTGAGCATGTACATTGCTTACTTGATTACAGTGTCCAGTCATTGATGGTTGTTTTTTTTCTATTTTATTTAATTGTCCTTGTTGTTGTAACAAGATAAGTCTTGGATGCAACAACAATTATTGTCAATTGGCTGCCTATCTCTTGCTTTCAAGATGGAGGACTCATTATTGATTTTTGAAATATAATAATGCACTAAATTTGCCTTTCTATGTGTACGAAATGTGTTTTCTACATACACGCCTGCACTCTATCTACTAACCCAAACTATAGTCTGTATCATATACCTACACATATATCTAATATATTCATCCTTTAGCTGAGTATCCTCATTATTGTACTCTAATCATGTGCATCACCAGTATATATATGTAGCATACAAATCCTAAACATGCTCACTTGTCCTCGCGCGCGCAATGGCATGCGGTTTGCACTAGAAGTGTTTTAAGGGGGGTTTCACGATTGCAAAGAATAAGCGGTGGGTTTGTACCGAATAATTTTCTCACTATGTCATGCGTGACATCACATCTCGTCTGTTGCCAAGAAGCACACTTGTATAAATTTCGACTTGTTTTATTCTCTCCTTGTTTGAAACATAAGCAAGCAAGCCATATGCATGGGGTACACACTGCTGCAAGTGCTAGCTTACTACCCCTACCAATGTTATTCTTATTCAGTGACACTTTGTTTATTCGATATCAAGGCGCACGCACGTACGCAGTCGTCGTTCTGCTGCTAGCTGCATGATCGCCTCCGATCCGTGGCTCCTGCTGCAGCCTAGGCGTGCGGCCGGCAGTTGAAGGTTCCGCCGGTGCTGAGGAAGTGGAGCACGCAGTTGACGCCGTCCTTGGGCGCGCAGTCGCAGGCGCACCCGTCCAGCTGCTTCCCCGGGTAGTTGTCGCAGGTGATGTAGCCGCCCTGGATGCACACCACCGGGCACGCCGCCTCCGCCATGCCGCCCATCTCCCCCAACACCACGAGCCCTGCATATATCCATGCATGCATGCTTCACAGGTCAAACAAAACGTAGCAAGAAGCCATAGCTACCAGCCGTACAGGGGACGGGAGCTGGAGATCGAGTTGCCTTGCCTGCTGCTTACCGGACAGGAGGAGGATGGAGGTGAAGTAGAGATTATTCATGGAGGAGGCCATCTGTCTCGATCTTCTTCGCAATTTGATGCTCGCGTAGTCGCGTTGCGTTTCAAGGCCAATTTATACTTGAGTTGGTGAGCGCGCGTGCCAACGCGTGGACGACTGCGCTAGCTAGCTGTCCGGCCGGCGGCGAAGGCGCCGTGAGGGTGCACGCCTTCGCGTCGCGCACGGCTGCGCCCAGGCTCGATCGTGTCGATCAGTTGCTACTAGCTACGGAGTACTCCACACGGGCCGCTTTCTCTGACGATGACGGAAGCCTGCTGGGACGTACCGTACGTGCGATCCAGTGCAGATATATAGTTTCAAAGCTGAGACGTTGAGCAGCTCAAGAACGAAGTCGGCGCCGCGACGCATCTTCGGTCAGCGTCATCGATCTCCTAGGGCGGCTGTTGTATTCGATCGTTCGTCGTGCCGTGGTATCGATCGATCGATCACCCACGGCTTATTGAGCGTCCTTGCACTAGCGCAAGCCCATGGTTGGCTTCAAAAGAGAACTTTTCCCAAAAAAAAAAAAATGGTCTTAAGCCTTTTTGGGTGCATGAAAACTAGATAATTAGGTTGGCACAAGGATAAAGTTAATCGTGATTCGAAATCCCAAAATGCATCTGACAAGACATGGCCAGTCTCAGTCTCTATGACTCATAGTCACAGAGCTTATCCTCCAAGACAAATGAATCCCAATTAAGACGGGGCCGCAAAATGAGAACTGAATGTAATGCCTGAAATTGAACAGTACTGTTCGTAGCAAATACTAGTTCGATCGTACTCCGAATTAAGGTCAATGTTTGGAGTCCAATGCTACAGAGGCTCTTATTCAGTGTCCGGCTGATAAGACAAGCCGGCTAGTTTATTGTGAGAAAAATACTGTTTGAATGACTGATAAATCCGGTTTATAAGACAAGTAAATAGGGCGATTGGGAGCCCGGCCGGCAGCAGTTTCCATTTGCTCATGTTTGAGGACAAGCGGTTTGCCTTCCTGTACGTATGGAAACAGAAAGAGGAGAAGAGGAGGCAGAGGCAGACTAGCTTGTACTATGAACAATCTTCAGCACTGGAAATATTTGTAATATGACCAATCTGTTTGAGGACAAGGATAACCGGACAAGCAAGGATTGTCATTACATAACCTATCCGTGGCTTGAACAATATAATTCGCATGTTACTAATTAGAAACACTAGCCCAGATTGGAACCCAGGGCAGGTACACATAAGTTTTTTTTTCAGCACTGCTCCAGAACCGTGCCATTGCCGGAGTAGACAACGCAGCCGCGGCCGTTCTGCGGCTTGCAGTGGCAGCTGCACTTGGTCAGATTGCCCTTGTAGTTCTGGCATGTCATGTAGACTCCTTGCGCGCACATGAATGTGCAGACTGGTTCACTATGTGTGGCCGTCGTCGTCCCCAGTGTCACAAGTCCTGATTTACAAGACAGAAACACGGTAGAGATCGTGATCTCATGAGTGCAAAAGGATAACCTTTCGCAAAAATTGAGGGATGATCTTTAGAGACAAGCTGAAATGCAAAAGGATGCATGAGTTACGCCAAAAGGGAATTGAATAGAAAACGGAGAAAGATTAATGTGGAATTATTCATGAAAGGGACATGTGTGTATGTACCGAAGAGGAGAACGAAGGCGAAGACGGAGAAGTTCACGGAAGCCATGACTGCGCTATGCTTCGTAGTCTGTATGTAATGTTATGCGCACTGCATCCACTCCTTATCGCCAAACTTGCCTTGAGCTGGGCTTTATAAATGTCACAAATGGAGAAGGTAACCTTCACCAGGTAACAACGACTCTATCCCAAATGATCTTTGTTTTATAGCAAACGTAAAGGGTCAATGCCTTGGCTTTAGCAGCTGATCGACTTTAGCAGCTCGATCAGCTTCAGGTCAACGCTATAGAACGTGTTGGCCATCTCGATTGATCCAACAGCATGTGCATCGCATTATATTGCAGAGTTCTAAGGCTGGTCAAAATCAAGGATTTCACCCTGAATTTCAAAGTTTCAACCCGGAGTTATTGAGAAATGAGCCCATGAGGTACGGAGGTAGCAATTTTTCAGCCAGACTACCAAAGTCTGGTGTTGTTTTGCAAAATACTACTAAAAAATTGATTTTAGTGTTCTTTTTCCCACATAAAAAATTAGTATCTCTCTTTTTGAAATGTTGATTTCAGAAGGGACTGTTGACTTGTACTTTTCTGCTACTACAACTTATATAGTAAGTAGTAAACGCGTGCAGATTTGGAGAAAAATGGCCAATTTCTTTACTTCTCACATAGTCACATATATATAGCTAATATAGCTTCTTACCTTTGTCCCCTGCTCATCAAGACGAGAGAACTCAAAGTGGCCCCGACATAAGAATTCGGTGCAAGGTCGATAAGACGATAAGTTTAGTCACTTCCTTATTTAGCCCATGTTTAGACGCACCCAGCTAGCTAAAATTTTAATATAAAACTTTAGCTAGCTAAAAAGTTTTCTAGCTAAACTTTAGCTAAAATATTTAGATGTTCTAGCTAATAGACTCAGTTAAATTTTAGCTAGCTTTAGCAGGGTTGAAGTAGCTAAACCCAGCTAAACTTTAACTAGTCCTTTAGTTGGACTGTTTGAATGTCTAGCAGCTAAATTTAGCTAGCTAAAGTTTAGTGGGTGCATCCAAACAGGCCCTTAGAGCCTATCATCCAAGTTTGAGTTAAAATTTAGTCTAAAAAATGTGCAGATCAAAATAAATTGGGTAATCAACAAGTAATAATGCCTAACGGATAATCAATGAATAATTCGTCCAGAGATTAGGTAACACAGTTTTTCTGGATGCTCCATTTCAGCATCTTGCATAACTTCAGAAATGGTTTTGTTGGTCTTGACGTCTTAGTCCCAAACTCCAATGTTAGTGGTGAACTGTACTACGCTGAAGCCTGAAGCTTTTTTTCTCTTGGTTTTCTTTTCGCTAGGAACTTAAACACCACCTCTCTTGATTGTAGCATGTGACGTTGGACTACTTGTACTAGTTGCATGCACGCACGGAAAGGGAAACCCAAAGATAGCGGCCCGGAGGCCATGGCCCATAGTGGATCTTGCAAAACAAGCCCACTCCAGTCCGTTGTCGAGGCCGGGCTAGAGGTTACCTGATGGGCTTAACGACCCATGTTCTAGGTTGGGCTATATCACGCTTGTGCACTATTTAGGTACTGTTTCAGCCTCTCTTTTTAGGAAAAAAATAAATACTGCATTAAGTAAGTGAATGAAAAAGGTCCTGGCCTCTACCATCCAAGCCTCTTTCAACCTAAGTTCCTATGTTCTAGGTTGGGTTTAAAGACCATGCTGATGGGCAATTTAGGGCCTGTTTTAGCCTAGGTTTTGTTCATGTGGAAATGACGAGGCAAAACGCCTATTACTTCTTACATTCCAATCACATCTTAAGTTTCTTTGCTTTTTAGAGGTACAGATTAAATTTTATCACTAAGCCAATGTATTTTTTTTTGCGAGACCCAGTTACAGACGTAGATGTTCACATACACGAGCGCACACTCATCCCTATGAACACACGCACACACACCCTACTCCTATGAGCACCTTCGAAGAACCGAATTAGACCGGCAAATTTTGAGATTGACAAAGTCATCACAGACGCCTCGCTATCGATAGGCACGTCGCCTACCACTGAAAGAATAGCACCATTAAATCCTGAAATAAATCCAAGATAATAAAAGCGCCCTATCAAGTCTGGAACTTAAACCCGGGTGGACAGGATCCACCACACCAACAGAGCTTTCCATACTGTCGGTGTTTCGTGAAAGCACCAACTAGTGAATTTATAGATGCGCGTTTATGCCCGGGTGGTTCGCTAAGAGGACACGGGAAGTATACTGGTTCGGGCGTGAGACCCTACGTCCAGTTCAAAAGGATCGTGTTACTTAGGCTCTATTCGGCAGCTGGATAGCTGGCTGCTCTGGCTGGAAAGCTGGCTGGTTGGACTGCTTTCGGCCCGCCAAACCAGCCCAGGCGTTCGTTCGGCTGGTTATAGCCGTTCGGCGGGATAAGACGGGCACCGAGTGCCACGACCCGTCCCCCTCCCCCATTTCGCTCTGCCAGCCGCCGTCTTCCCCACTCCCGAGCCGTGATAGGGTTAGGGTTTCCTCCTTTCACTGCGCGCCGCCGCCGCCGCCGCCTCGCCACTGCCGTACGCCCTCCCCCCGCCGCACCCACTCCCACGCGGTTGCTGCTCGCGCCACCGCGGCCGCCTCTGCCGTCCACCGTCCACCCTCACTGCCGCACCCACTCCGCCGTGTCGCCGTCGCACACCCAGCATTTCCCCTCCGGCCATCTCCCCTCTTCCCCGTCAACGCTTTCCCAAGATCCACACTGCCCCAACCGCATCGTCGATTCGAAGACAGCAGGCTCGTCCACCTCGCCGGCGGTCCACAGCACCCGTCCCCTTGCTGCCGCCTCGTCGAGTTCACCTTCTCTGCTTCAACCGCGCCACCGCAAGTTCAAATCTGGCTCTTCCACGACGCAACCAACGACGACCCGCTGCGACCTACACCAACGCCGCTACCTGGTAAGCGCCCGTCTATCTTGCTCCATGGCCTCATCCCCACACAGCAGCAAGCATAGGCCCCTTGGCCTTGCCTGGGCGCCATGGCCACCGAGCTGGGCACCTCGGTGGAGCACGCCGCCGTCGCCGCACAACCTGCACGCACCAGAGGGAGAAAGAAAGGGGAATCGAAGGGGAAAAACCAAGGCATAGCAGCTAGAAACCACAGGGACTTGTTTTGGGGTAGGAGTCCTTGGAGAACCCCACCATGGTTGCCGATCCGGAGAAGGGGAAAGGAAGCACAGAGAGCAAGGTAGAGAGAGAGAGAGAGAGAGAGCAGAGTGCGTGTGTGTGTTCGTCACTTGCCTGTTGGCCTGCTGCAGGTAGTGCTTTTGGATTCCAGGGGTAGTACCAGTACAGTGCAGTGTGGTGGCTTGAGTTAAGTACACGTGCTCACATGAGAGTAACAAGGAATTTAACAATGCCGAATTAATTAAATGATACACTAAGCACTGTCATGCAATAACCTTTGTATAAATCACAGCATAATTTATACTTAGTAGTTATATATCTCCTTTTTTGTAATTATCAGTATATATATATATATATATATATATATATATATATATATATATAGGCACTAATTACAGGAAGGGCAGATTAGAAATATTTGTTAAAGAATAATAATCTACTAATTGCACTGACTCGCTATATATATAAATCACAACACATGTATAATTGAGATTATGCACTGATGAGTATTTGGACCATAGGGTAAGACACACGGCCACACAGATAGACTATTTGTATGTTTCTCCTGCTAAATGCCAATGTATAAAATGTTACAATTACAGGAGTCGAGGTAAAACCATGGAAAGACACTTGGAGAATACGGAAAGATTTAATGTCGCCATTTAAGATCCAGGCAAGTCATGTAGATTTTTATAACTAAATTATTCCGAAAATACTTGCATCAAAATCTATTTTCTAAATTAAATTGAAGGATAAGAAATATGTAACTTTTTGATAAATGATTTATGGCTGAGGATGGATATGATAAATGGATAAGAATGCATTTCATTTGTGATTATATACATGGACTGAATGCTTATTTTGCTCTTACACAGGTTTTATGTTATAGCGTTGTATAGCTGATACAATAAAGTTAGAACAGACATTTTATGGTACATGGGTTGGGAATTCTTTAGGCTTAGGTCTCATATATTTTATATGTTGGTTCTGAACTCCTGATTAGTAAAAAGACTCATTGCAAACTCAGCTAGTTTGAGAATTGAGACTGATGTTGTACTGGACAACATGATCCATCTACTAGATTACTACTAACTTCCTTAGATATGACATTGTGTTCAGGATCTTGTGTTGCAGTAGTTCAGAAATCAATTAATTATTTATCCAATGAACTTCGGTAACATTTTGTGTTTTCCCAGTGTCCAGTGTATGAACTGAAACAAGATTTCTGGACACGCGATAATGCTTGGTGGTTTTCTTCCAAGGTCTCCTTATACATTAATTATTTACAAGGTCACTTTGCATAGCTCCATATTTAAAATTGGTATGCAGCAGGCCTCCTTATCTGTGTTCCCTTCATTTCTTCCAGCTTCAAGCACTAGCCTAAGCCCATAGTCAGCCAACTCCGTAATCGAACAAGGTACGCATCATTTCAAACTGTGGCCTTCCACTTAGCCACTTACGCATGTCTTACATTCGCGAACTTGTGTTGTCCACTTGTCATGTGCGCCGACCAGGTCCAGTGCCAACAATATGGCCTGAAGGGCTGCTCAAGCGTTCGTTTTGTCATCTCACTTGCCAGGTCCATCTTCCATACCTTTTTTGCTTGTTCAGCGTGACTTTTACATTAATATGTAATGATCTGAATGCTGCACTGTTGTTCCAGTAGAATTCGAGTGCAATTTGCAAAGCTGGCAGATTCGTCATCCTCGTCCTCCTGGTCCCCACCCCACATTACGCCGTACAACCTCAGGATACGCAAGCGCAAGAGGCTGCTCAAGTACAAGGCAAGTATTCCACCTTTGCCCACTCCTTTTGTTTCGAATGCTGCCCTTTGGTTCCGCTTACATGACAACGAAGGTTCTGGAACATACAACACCCGATGCACACACATATGCATACAGATGAGTCAGGGACGAGCGACCTGGGCGGCTGAGCACACCAAGTTGCTTCTGGACCTCTGTGCTAGGGAGAAAGAGAAGTACAACTTCACCAAAAAGACCTTAACTAGGGAGGGCTAGAGGAATGTGTACCGTGCCATGGAGGCCCATCACGTTCCCTGGAGTAGGAAGCAGATCAACAACAAACTGAAGACCCTGCATGACGCCTGGAAGAAGTGGAAAGCGTAGAACACCAGCACAGGCCTCGGGTGGAACCCTAGGACGGGAGGGGTTTAGGCTGATGCTGAGTGGTACCAAACCAACGGCGGGCCTGCCAACAACGAGGTCCTTCTGTTTTCATAGAGCAAAACTTGAATTTCGATTTTGTTGCTCTCGACAGCCGTTTAAATTCCCTGCATTGGTTCTGTGCAGGTTGCCACAAACGAAAGGGACCCTCCAGAGTTCCTTGATGAAATGTGGACTCTGTGGGGGTCACGTGAGCCTGACATGGGTGACTTCATGTATTCTGGTCAAAGACGTGTTGAGGAACAACGCACTCCGCCAAGGACTCCCACCCACCACCAGCAGGGCCATCCAGTGCCGCAACATCAACAAGACGGAGTGAGCATTCACACATCCTCGCCACACCTGACAAGAGGAAGATCGTGCAATGCTTCACCACCATTTCAGAAAGCATTGCGCATCGCAACGACCCAAACTTCATGAAGTCCCGTGAACAACTTGAACACAGTGAAGTGATGCAACTGCTTCGTGACGATGGCGTCGAGGAGGGAGGGGAGTTCTGGTTCAAGGCATTAATTCTATGCCAACAAGCACCTCTCCGGTACCAGTTCCTCAACATTGCGGAGAAGGCACACAGGCTCAAGTTCATCGAAGTGATGTGGAAGCATCACAACCCGGGTGGCAATCAGTAGATTTAGTTTGTAGTACAAGTAGAGTTCACCACATGTGGTGGTTGTAATGCAATAGGGGGTTGTCCCCCCAACTTTGCTTGTAATTGGATGTGATTTGGTTTGGACAAACCCGATGTAATAAGCGTACTCTGGGTGTGTTGCTTGACTTCAATTTGTGGGCGGCTTGATTGTTTAGTAGTCTGCGTGTAAGACTAATAATTATATTGTGTTTGTCTGAGGGAGTACTGATGGAGTTTTGCACGTGCTGTGCAGGTGGTGGCTGTTGGGGGTCCCCTTCAGTAACTCAGGTATGATGCTCATGCACATTTATTCTAGTTTTAATAAACTTGTGCTATAATCCAATCGTACTCAGTGGTAATATGTGCTGCATTTGGTATTTGTGGATGGCACAGGATGGCTTATGGACAAGTTGAAGGTACTGAGGAAAGCAGTGAGGGGAGCGACATGTTCTAGCCGTGCGCAGCTGAGGCAGTAGCTGCAATGGGCGCGTTTGTGGTGTTGATGGATGCATCAGTGCCTCGGTCACCTCCTGGATTAAGCGAAGGCGAACTCAGTGGCATGGGTTGGGTGAACAAAAATCTGCAGAATCCACAGAGGTGTAAGAACAACTTTCGTATGTTTCCTGATTCCTTCCGTGAGCTTCATGATAGGTTAGTTGCCAACCATGGGCTTAGATCCTCTAATGATGTGCATTCCATGGAGGCTTTGGGTATGTTCCTGTGGACCATAGGAACTAGTAAATCACTAAGGGATGTCAAGGACAGATTTTGTAGGGGTATTGGCACAGTTAGCAAGAAATTATCTGAGGTTCTTGATGCGATGGTTGACTTTTCAGATACATAAAACCCAAAGATCCTCACTATAGAACCATCCATGAAAGGCAGTTCAAGTACTCCCCTCTATTTGATGGTGCCATAGGAGCAATAGATGGCACACATGTCCACCTTGTTTTAGATATTGAGGCCCAGGAAGATTTTCGAAACAGGAAAACACTTATTACAACCAATGTGATAGCCGTGTGTGATTTCGACGGCCATTTCAGCTTTGTTGGGGTGGGGACAGCCGGATCTGTGAATGATGCTGCTGTTCTTAGGATGGCGGAGCGAGTGCACAACTTTCCGCACCCACCAGCAGGTATGGTTTAATAGCACATAAAGTGTACTTCCTACTTGCATGAAATGGGCACTGATTTGTGATGGAGTACTGATGCAATGTATTGGCATATGTGCAGGTCGTTACTACTTGGTGGATTCTGGATATGCTGGTAGGAGGGGATATTTGGGGCCACATAGGGAATGTAGGTACCATCTCAGCGAGTTTCGGGATAGGGGTCCGGAGGGAGACGAAGAGTTGTTCAATTCGGTTCATTCAAGCCTCCGGAACTGTATCGAAAGGGCATTTGGGACTTTGAAGGAAAGGTGGAGTATATTGAAAGCAGTGCCTCACTATCCAAGGTTGAAGCAGAATGCGATTATTATGTCTTGTTTTGCCCTGCACAACTTTCTGGTGGACAAGAACATACCTGCAGAGGTGAAGCCGATGGATGAGTCGACTAGGCAATGGATTGCGGTGAATGCATCCGATGACATGACTAATTTGTGGCAGTTCATTACGACGATGCTACTGTACCATGTGTCAGCGTAAGTACATACACACTTGTATTGTTGGTATGTGCTTGTTCTCATGGGTGCTAAAGTGAGTCTTGATGGTGGCAATCAGGTGATGGCTGGCCTGGTGGACGAGAGGAGATTTTGGAGGGGCAACTGCAGGAGGGATGAGTTCGGTAAGGAACTTTTGGATGCGTACCGACAAGTTGCTGATTTTGTAAAGATTGGTATGAGTCCATTAAGCAGTTAAGATTTGGGAGCTGTGATTACAATTAGTGGACTGTGTAGATTGATATTAGAATTGGAAGTAGGTCGTTAGGAGGGGAACTAACCCAGTATATTGTAGGGTGAGCTTACCTTGGCTTGGGTACCTAACTCTTGCTGACTGCTATGTGGCATGACATTGGTACAAATTTTGTAAAGAAGGCCAAGGTAAGGTCCATTCGGTAGGGATGCATCTTGCATGGTGAGGGCAGTTGGCAAGTTGTTATGATACCTGACCATGTAGGCCAAGGTATTTGTTATGAACTGGATTGTGTTTGTCTTCAACCGTAATATGTGAGGTATGTTGTTCAATTATGTAATGGTCTGTGTGGATAAATGTATGGCCTGAGGAGCTGAAAATATCTGGTTTCAAGTGTTGCTGAAAATGTATGGACTGAACTGCTGAAAATGTATGGCTTCAAGTGTTGAAAATGCTTGGTTTGAAGTTTTAGAGAAACTTTGTTCGTTTGAATTGACTGTAATGTAGTTTGGAAATGTGTAGTTCTGTTTGCTTTAAAAGTGATACTGGAAACTGGCGCCAAATGGTGGTACCAGTTGCCGCCAGGAAGCCCTGTTTGGATGGATTTCAAATTTTGAACCGGCTGGCTGTCACTCGGTGGTCCGTTGGTCGGAAGCGGTGAAAGTTTCTTGTAGCATCTGACTTTCCGGCCAGACCGACCCGGCTATCCAGTGCCGAACAGGGGCCTTAGAGGCGGTTCGTAGTAGGGGTTACAACCGGTTCGAGAGAGGGAGGGGTTCCCAAGTCTCTGATTGAGCGAGGTGCCAATATCGTGGCGTGGGCGTGGTGTGTTTTCGGTGGTTTTTGCTATTGGTTCCAGCTTGTCTCGTGAAATGGCTCGCCCTCCCTTTTATAGATGAAGGGAGAGAACGGTCTTACATGAAGGAAGTATGGGCGTGCCGTGTGTAAGTATGGGTTTTTGCTATTTCGTCGGCCGGGCTATGTCGCCGGGCTCCTCCCCGGCGGGCTGGGCCGTACGCTCACCGCGGCGGCGCTGCGCCTTCGCTCCTCGGCGGGGCGGAGCCGCTCGGCCCCTCGCTTCCCGCGGGGGCGCCCTCGAAGCGCATCGCCGCCCCTTGAGGCGGTGGTGGTGGTGCTCGAGGAGGAAAATCGCGTCGCCCGCCCAGCCGGGAGGAGGCGGACCGTGCTGCGCCCGGTGAGGGTCTTTTTTGTTCGCTTCTCTGTCTCATTTCTTCTTCTACTCCTCTCGCGCCTTGACGTTTCCTTGTGTTCCCATAGCGGCCATGGCGAATAGAAGGCGATGGCGATCGCGGGACCGAAACTTCGCCAACCTCGTCCCGCGCCCGCCCGGCAACGTGCGTGAGCGCCTTGAGATGGCGTAGGTCTGCGTCAACGCGTCGATGGTGCGCGCGATCCGCCGGGCGCAGAAGTCGCGCCGGGCGATGGCGAGGCGCACACCGACATCGGCATGACCGACGTCACGGCTTCCCCGCCCGGCGAGTCCCACGGAGGACTACGCCGACATGCTCCCCGAGTATGAGGGGGTAGCGGGAGTCGCGGTGGAGCTCTCCCCGGTGGATCAGCTCTTCGCCGGGGAGCTGTAGTCTAGGGTCGGCGACCTCGCCACCCCCCTTTTCTTCTTTCCTGGAAAAACTCATGTAATGCAAAGAAGGGGGAGAATTAATAAAATCTTTTATTAGTTTTGCAAGTTTGTTCACTTCTCATTCTCTTAATCACGAATAACTTAAAACATCGAGAAAGAAGTCGTAAAAACGATCGCGGCGAGAACGAGCAAGCGCAAATGGTACGTGTTGGGAATCGACCCCTCACGAGCCGAGGGGTTGGACTAGTTCGTTCGTTTCGGGAGTCGTGATCGCGCGCGCATTTCCCCGGGGGGCGGGGGGGGTCGACGGCGTTCGCCCCCAGGGTTTATTTTAGTTTGGCGTTTTGGACATTTCTGCCCTCGAGCCCCCGGCGCCCTCGCGTTCGCATGGGCCCGTTAGGGGTCGAGTCTTCTTTCCACGCGACCCTTTAGTGGGGTCGGAGGAGGTGGGGCAACGCTGCGCCATCCCATCGGTTGGGTCGAGGCGCAGCGTGCCGTGAGTTGCTAGCGGGTAGTTCAAGTGAGGCCTGGGTTCCCGGCCTTTACGGGGCGGTGTGACCAGCCTCATAAATCCAGTAGGCGGATTCGTACTTTTCCCAAGCCGTCCCGCGGGCTCGTGGGGCTCGATGCATTTTTGGTAAAAATTTCTGAATCGAGATCAATCTTTGGTGGAAGCGGCCCGAGAAAGCCCTAATCACCGGCGTGCTCGGGAAATTAGGCCGCGCCCGATGGGCTTCTTTCTCGTCCCCTCACTCCGTCGGTCCGGGCGGCCGTGATCCCTTCGCGGCAGGTTCTGCGAACCCCTTGGTCCTATTTTCGGACCTTGTTACATATGAGTTGAATTTTTGTAATTAAGTACAAACTCGTGGTACAAAATTAGTACAGGAATTTAACCGTTACACAAAGCGAGTAATGCAGTAGTAATTGTAACGTGTTTCGAGAATTTAGCCGAGAGGCGAGTTCACGGGTCATCGATCGTGGCCGAAATTACGCCGTGAGTTCGTAGCCGCCATCGCCGCCGCCGCCCGAAGTCGCCGAGGAGGTAGTCGCATGTCGAGGAAGTAGAGTAGCGCCTGGATCCCGGAATTCGCCGCCGCCGCCCGGGGACGCCGCGATGCCGTGGAGCCGATTGCCGCCGTCGTTCCTCGGGACCGGGTCCGGTGGTGACCGTGGCGGTGTTGGACGTGGGCGTGTCGAAGAAGCGCCGAGGCTCCCCTTAGGGCCGTGGTCGGCGGCACGGCGAGCGCCCCGGTTCTTGTGGCGATCCTTTCTCGCATCGTCTTGCGGAGGGAAGCTGACGGCCGGGCGTTGTTGTGCCGGGCCGGGTTGTTGTCGTAGAGGCGTAAGTCGGCGAACGACACGGAGACGGCGTCGACATTGGTGTTGGGGGAGGAGCATCATATCGAGTTCACCCCGAAGCTGATGAAGTAGAGATTCCTAAACCGGACATGGGTGCCCGGAGGAAACTGAAGATCGTTGGATTTGGCCATCCGGATCTTTGGGTTTTAGAGACGAAACGCGCAAGGCCCCTACCTGGCGCGCCAACTGTCGGTGTTTCGTGAAAGCACCAGCTAGTGAATTTATAGATGCGGTTTATGCTGGTTCGGGCGCGAGACCCTACGTCTAGTTCGAAAGGATCGTGTTACTTAGCTGCGGTTCGTAGTAGGGGTTACAACCGGTTCGGGAGAGGGAGGGGTTCCCAAGTCTCTGATTGAGCGAGGTGCCAATATCGTGGCGTGTGTGTGGTGTGTTTTCGGTGGTTTTTGCTATTGGTTCCAGCTTGTCTCATGAAATGGCTCGCCCTCCCTTTTATAGATGAACGGAGGGAACGGCCTTACATAAAGGAAGTATGGGCATGCCGTGTGGAAAAAGAAAAAAGGACAATAGTGGAGTGGCTCGTCTGCCTCCCTGGGGTCGGGACGTCCTTCTTCCTTGCGTCGCACGCGTTGGTCGCCGGTGAGGTCACGTCACCGGAGTGTCTGCTCATGCCTTAACAGTGGATGGAGAGGCTGAGCAGAGTTGATTAGAGCGTTTGGAGTATTATCCCCGAGTTAATGACGCATGCGGTGCGGGGAGTGGGTTGGATGGGCCGGCCCGACCGGTTATCAATCGGGAGGGTGATTAGGCGTCGAGCCACGCCCGCCGCCTCGATTAACAAGTGCGGTCAAGGAGTCGAACCACGCCCGCTCGACCAGCGGTGCGGCGGCATCCGCTTCCATGCCTGCATTTGCCGAACAGTGCGGTCAAGATGCTCCCCTTCCCATGTCCGCACGGGCGCAGACGGGGAAGGTACGGCTTGACCGGTCCCTGTGGGGGGGTCGTGGCTCACGCGTGGAGCGCAAGCCTTGGTGACTTCTTCGCGAAGCCGGCGAGGGGTCGTGCGAGCCGCCCTCCCGGGTCTCGACCCCGGGAGGCCCTCCGGGTCCGGGGGTCGTGCGAGCCGCGTGCCCAGGGGGTCGTGCCCGCGCCGCATTCACCCAAGGAAGCCGCCAGCCCTCCCGCAGCCACCGGAGCGTCGACCCACCTGGTCCGGCTTTCATAGACCGGTCGTAGGCCGCTAATGGCTTGCTTAATTTTATTTAGCCGGGGGCCCAACAGGCCGGTTGTTTGGCCGGCTAATCTTTGATTGACGGTGGATAGCGTCAACATTTTATATATCAAAAGGCATGAAACATACATCAATATCTAGAGGGCTAGGGTTTTATCTAAAAATTTCTACGAGTTTTGGTGATTTATCAGTTTTCAGGGATTAATCCAGAAAACACCGTACAAGGGGCGTAACTACAAATCTACACCACGGAATTATCCGAAACTCGGGGAATACGCCAAACTACTCTAGAAGGATCCGTAAGACAGGAGGAGCGAAGGAGAGGCGAAGCCACCTCCTGGGGGGGGCCCCCACCGGCCCGGGCCCAGCCGCCCCCGGTGAGAGAAGAAGGTGCTCTCCCCTTCGGGAGTCTTCTTCCACCACCTTTGAGGATCAATCTTAGCCCCACGTGAAGTCGGTTTGATCGGGGCGGGCCGTCGTGCATCCCAAGGGCTATATAAGCGAGCCAGACCTTCTCCTGGAAACCCTAATCCATTCAACTCATTCATTCCATCTCGAGATATTTGGTGATCAAGCCATCTAGAGCTTCAAGTTCTAGTTCTTCATAGCCTTCTAGTTCATAGTTTAGCTAGTTAGATCTAGAGTAGAGGAAGTCAAGTTCTTCATCGATCTTGGATTCCCGACGTTGTCAAGAAGAGAAGAGTCTGGTATAGTTCTTGAGCTTTTCTTTCTTATTGTAATATCTGCATTTATACGATCATTACTAGCAGCATTATTCTTCATTATTATATTCTTGATTGCATTATTCATTGTCTACTTTAATATGTCTAGTATAGTTAGTTTGTTATTATATTCATGCCTTTGGTTCGTATAGCGCTCATCTATTCATTTGCATGGTGAGTGGTAGATAATATGTAGACATGGTGTCTAGATGCTTTGCTTATCTGCGAGTATCCCCAGTCATGCCGGGTAGTGAGGTAGATCGTGGGTGTGACAGACCCATTGAGTCCTTTGTCGCCCCCGCACGGTGGATTGGTAGAGTGGGATTGTCGGGTTAAGAGGAGGTTCCCGTACTCATCTTCTCCTGCGTACATTGCTCCGATGTGTTAGAGAACTATAGTAGTATAACTTAGCCATGATTGTTAGATATACTTGCACTAAATGAAGTAGCTTTGATGTAGCTTGAATACTTAGGAGTTATTTCTCTATTACCCGATTAGACAAACGCTGATATGATTTGAGTGCTATGATGGGATTAGTATTATTAGGAGATGACTGATCATATTTATCATATTTATCATTTATCTATTGTTTATCTTGTGACACCTTCCTATTATTGAGGAGAGTTGACATTGGCTACATCTCTTATTCACTTTGCATATATAAGTGTTATCAATACTATAGAGTAGCTTCTTAGCAATGCCTTTCAAGTGGTAGAATATAAATAACAACCCTGGTAATACTCTAGGTAAAATGCTACAATGGTATAATTATCTCGTCCGCTTGCGAATCATTCTTAGTTTATATTTATCTTTATTTATTTTCGCCTAGTCACATAAAATGATAAGATTTAGTACCGTAGTTTATTCCTAGCTTTACAATTGGGGATGACAACCTAGTTTCACGCTTAGGAGTAAGGGTAGAGAGGCTAGTGGCTAGTTGCTAAAGGCAAGTTAATTAGTACCAACATTTCTAGTGTTATTGCGTGGGATAGAGATTTGGGTTTTATTGTAAAGTGACGTTAAAAATGCCAACAAGCATTTTTGGCGCCGTTGCCAGGGAAGGCTAATAAACTTAGGAAAAGTATTGATAACCATATGCACCATAATAAGATCTATCACCCAATGGACCTCTAACTCAAACAAGCTTACCCTTGTTTCGTCTACTTGTGTATCTTATGCGGGGTAATGAATAAATGAATGGTTTTTGATCTCCTGGGATAATTACACCGAAGATCTAGAGAAACTCTTAAGAAGAAGAAAGTTTGCAAGAACGAGGGATATTTTCGAGTCACCATCAAGAACACCCTCTACCGAAACTTGTTCTTCACAAGAGCAAGCTCCATCATCCGAAGGAGAAGAATCGAAGAATTAAAAGTAAACTTGACACCGTTTTTTGTAGCCATGGTCGGAGAAGACACTACGTGAATTCTCTCGCTCCAACAACCGCCAACATCCGCATGGACCTAATGTCGATATCGGAAACAACGGATTTGAGCTCAAACTGCGCTCATCACTATGGTGCAAGCTAATCCGTTTTGTGGAAAGGCACATGAAGATGCAAGTGCACACTTACAACACTTTTTGGAGATATGCAAAGCACCTTCAAGATCAAAGATGTACCAAAAGATGCTATCTTACTTCGCCTATTCCTATTTTCGCCGCTAGGAAAAGCAAAAACAAAGTGGTTCTATAACAACAAGGCAACCAACACTATATGGGACAAATGCTCTACCGCTTTTTCCGCCGATTCTTTCCAACAGCAAGACCACCGCATTGCGTGGGAAGATCTCAAGCTTTCAACAACAACATGATGAATCGTTCGCCGAGGTATGGGAACGTTTCCAAGATTACATCGCAGAATGCCCTCATCATGGAATGGAGGATTGGCTACTTATGCAGACTTTCTATCATGGATTAGTCTCTAGCACTCGTGAGTCCATGGATGCTGCAGCTGGAGGAGCTTTCCTGTCACTTAAGCTCACCGATGCAACAGCACTCGTTGAGAAGATGGCCTCAAATCAAAGCTGGAATGAAGAACGCACTGTAACACCCCGGTGTTACACGCTTAATCCCCTTTCAAATCATCTCATGAGCACCATCATTTTATGTTGATGCATGTGTTGAAGTGTGTAGTGGATTGTTTGATATCTGAAAATGTCAATAAAATCATTAAAGGAAAGCTAGTTTCAATTGCTCTTTATATCACTTAAGGTAATAGAATAATTTTTTATTGAGCAAAATTAGTATAGGACATGTATGTGCCACTTAAATATAGTTAAGTATAAACTCTGTAGAAGACAATGCAACTTTTGTTTTGGTGAATAAATAATGCTGAATGGTATTTTTGATAGCTCAAGAATTGAAATTGGAAACGAATTTCAGCTTCTAAAACTAAAATGGCCAAGTCCGAAAACCTTATGGCGGTGCCATTTCGGCAATCTAATTATGAGAAATCTAGTTAAACGCTATGTCCATGTTTTTGCACCATTGGTTGCTCTCTAGCGAGTACTTTAGCATGGTGTAGTCCATGGACTAGTTTGGTTTTGCTTTGGCGTTTCAAAAATTGCCCAAACCTCGATAGTGCGCGCAGCAAACCATGTCTTTGGCGCCTGTTCGTGAACCTGGCACTCCAAATGACGAACCCATGTTGGCACCTTCATATCTTTCTCTTTGAGCCATCTAGGAATGCAATTGATGCCTTCCTTGGAATTCCTAAGTTCCCTTTTAAGCTCTATCACGTTGGTTTGCTCTCAATCGAGATGGTTTAGTTTTTAATCAACACTTTAAAAAATCGTGCATGGCACTAGTTGTAGTCGTTTGGCCCTGCGGGCCGCGGTCACCACGTTAGGGGCTCGGGTGGCCGTGGCTCGCCTTGGCATAAGCTGCGGCTAGCCGCTGGCCGCTAGCCACCGGCCGTGGTTGGCGCCGGCCGCTCGCTAGCAAGCCGCCGCTGCCCTGCGCGTTCGCGACCACACACACCCCAGCGCATGTGACGCCCGGGTGCTCTTCTTTGTCGCGTCGAGGCTGTTCGGCGTCACAGCTAGGCCGCCGGCTATGCTTGCCGCCGTTGCTCGCGTCGGCGTAGTCTTTGCGTCCGCGCCTCGATTGATGTCGTGGCCTCACCGGGCCACCGTCTTTGCGCATCGACATCTCACGTCGTGTCGATTGCACCGCTGCGCGTCCGGGCCAGCGCCCGATCACGTCGTCGCCCTGCACGCGTGGGCTCGACTCCATTGCCGGTGCCGTCGCCTCGCCCGCGCGTCGCTGCGAGCTCTGGGCCTCGCCTTATGGATGTCACATTTGTTGACACTCGTTAGTGTCAACTTTTACTAGGGCTTATTACCCGAATGAAAACAAGAAAACACACTAGTCTAGGGCTTTATCGACAAATTCCACGAGTTTTGCATATTACGTATTTTCTAGGGTGATTTCGGAAAAGCTAAAAAGAGGGATTCTAGTGCAAAATAAGCACGAAAACTTATCCGCCACGGAAAATATCACGATTGGGCTCGGGAACCATCTAGAAGACACCGAAGCAACGGGACCCCGAGAGGAGGAAAAGTGGGGGGCCGGCCCACCTTGGGCCGCCCCCCCCCCGCTAGGGTTTCGGCCCCCCCTTCTAGAAGCTTCCTCCACCGCCTACGAGGAGTCATCTTGGCCCTTGGTTACGTCGGTTTGATCTGCGGGCGCACGTCGATCCCACTTAGGGCTATAAATAAAGGGGTAGACCCCCTCCCTAAAGGCATCAAGTCATTTGGAGATCAATCCATCAAGAGCCTTCTCTAGTTCATCGAGAGCCTCTCTAGTTCATAGCTTTAGCCTAGTTAGATTAGAAGTAGAAGAGTTCTAGTTCTTACGGGATTCGGAGCCCCCCGGCCATGCGGAGCACGGAGTTCAAGTATAGTTCTAGTACTTTGCTCTTATTGTATTCAATATTATGATTCGAGCAACATTGTTCTTAATCTCTTATATATTCTTAATTGCAATAGTCATTGTCTACTTTGATTATATGTCTAGGATAGTTGGTTTGATCTTATTGAATTCATGTAATTGCTCGTATAGCGTTTACCCAAGCGGCATTTGGGTAGATGGTAGACAATATGTAGGCGTGGTGTCTAGATATCTTGTTTATCTCATGGAGTGCACCCCGACGTGCCGGGGCGTGTGGTAGTCGCGGGTGACAATTTGCGTTGGTTCCTCGTAGTCCACCCTCCGTACGTGGGACTAGCATGGGCACGGTCGCGAAGGAGGTGACCCTTGTGTCTTAATACCCTCATTAGTTGATGCCTCTTTACATGTGATAATGATATAGGGTTAACTTAACAATGATTGCTAGATGTAGTTGCACTAATTAGAGTTATTCATTGATGTAGTTATAGAATTATCTTAGTATTTATTCTGAGTTTATCCATTGGCTAGCTATTGTTATGACTAGAAGAGCTCGATGTTTATCTATTTATGATGACTGATCATTATTATTATTTATCATATATATCTTTTATCACGTGACTTATCCCCCGTATGAGTAGGATTCTAGTTATGGTTTGCCTTTCGCATCAATAGTATAAGTTATAGTTTATAAGTTCTACACATAGACCTTCCCAGTGGTATAAATATAAATCGACAACCCTGGTAGACTTCCCTAGGTAAAATGCTACAACGGTATAATTATACGTCGCTTGCAGAACCCAGTTAGTTTATATTCTTATCTTTATATTCATATCTTTTATTTACGCCTAGTCATATTGAATACATGTAAATCTATAGTTATTTCTTAAGCAATAAGATTAAGGATGACAACTTAATTCATGCTTAGGAATGATAGTGATAAATAGGTGGCTAGTTACTAATGACAAGTTAATTTAATACCGAGCATTTTTGGCGCTATTGCTAGAGGTAGGGTTTATCTCTATTTTTAGTAGTGACGTTAGAAATGCCAACACACGCCGAACACATTCTTCCCTCCCTCACCCGAGCGCACGTTGTTCACGCGAGGAGCCGACCGTTTCCCGTCCCTCCCCTGTTCTTCACGGCCGCCATGGCCGCTGGGGGCGCGCCATTAAATTCGGTAGGGAGAAGTCATCTCAAGTCGATTCATCGCGTCTGGTACTCCGCCATCAAGTTGCCTGTCCATCGACCCCACCTCGCCTTGATTGGTGCCCGGCCCGGCTCAATTTTGGAGTTTCTGGCCCGGTCTGAAGAAGCCGCGAGCGACGCTCTTGAAGACACGACCTATCCCAAGCTCCGAGACCAATCAATTGGCACCTTTAGCTTCGCCCCGCTACCCTCTCTACCCTGCGCACCCATCCAAGTCGTCACCGTCTTTCCACCATCGCTGGCATGGCCGTGTCAGCCACGGTGCGCCGCCGAGGTCCCTGCTCGTACGCGGCCAGCACTCCTCGGCTATCCTCCAACTTAAACAACACCGCGGCTGGGTTAAGGGTGAGATGCGGTGTTGTTCCGCCCCTTCTCCTTCGGCGTTAGCCCCTCGGCGTGGCGAACGGCCGCGCCACCGCCGCCAACCACGGCCCACGGCCTTCTCCGCGGTGGCCATGCTGCGCTATCGGCTGAGTCCGCGGCGGTGCCTCTCCCCGGTGCGGCGCCATCACGTTTTGGTCTCCGGCCACCGGTGCTCGCCCGGCGATTCGCCCGCGGCCGGCGGCAGAAGCCGCCGTAGCTCAATCGGCCAGCGTCGCGCCATCAGCGCCCGCGGGGACCGCCTGTTGTGAAGATGATAAGCTTCGAGGGGTGTTAGGTGCGATTCTCCTCTCTATTTAAATAGTGCTAATAGTTGTATCGTAAATACTTGGAAAACCAGGGTTCTTTCTATAAAATCGCTGCTTGGCGTGCGCCCGTGGAGGGCGAGTTGGGCCGGCCTGCTCTGTTCTCCGCCTCCGCTAGGCCGCTTGGGCCGAAAGTGAGGCGCCCGGCCTGCTTTCCCTTTTAGGTGCTTTTAATTAGTTTTCCAATTTCTAAAAAAGCAGCAAACTTGTAAGTTTCATATAAAATCACATAAGTGTCCAAAAATCATGAAACCAATTTTGGTGGCTTCCTAAAATCATGATCTATCCTCTGGTGTATTTTGATTCATGCAGTTGTGTGAGGTTTCTAGGTGGTATTTATTTATTCGTGAATGCCTTTCATTATTAGAATTATTTAGATAATGAATTTCGGTTGCAAATCGGTAATCGTTGTGACCATGAAATTCATGCAGTAGCTTTGTGATGCTATTACATGCTTACTGTAATTATGGTAGCCCTTAAATAGCTAGTTTGATAAGGTAGCAAAAAATACCTTAGTTAAAATATATATTAAAATGACTAGGAAGCGATTATAAAAATCATCGCTTGACATGAAACGCTACTTTAGGAGAGTGAAACCTAACTAATCGTGTTAGCCATTAGAGCTAGCTGTTAGTATAGTTTATGTCTATTGTATTTTAAGAGTTGCTATTGCCTTTGTATTGATTGCATCATTTCTGCATCGCACGTCGTTACATACCATAGTAGGAACGACAATTGATCATCAGAGACTTGGTGTATACGTGGAGGATGGTGTCATGATGGATATATCACAAGGATGGAATACTAACTTTTGGTTATGTGCTTTTACCCAGGCAAGCCCCGGTTCATAACCCCTATTATTTTGAACTTTATTTTATATATATATATATATATATATATATATATATATATATATATATATATATATATATATATATATATATATATATATATACTCCCGTTAATCACGTCACCCTCAACTTTCAGAATTCAGATACCTCTCTTCGTCCGCACGGTCCTCGACGGCAACGCTTGAGCGGCGCCTCCTCCCTCACCGGCGGCGCCGTGGCTGCTCCTCCCCGTGTGCCCCCGCCTCGCGCGGATGATGTGGTCCGGCGTCGGCGGTGCGGCTCTACCCGCGCGCACGAGGCTTCCCGGCGGCGACGCGGCCTGCCTCGCTCGGGTGGCCGGCCCCGGCGGAGCAGCTAGGAGTGACTGGTGGCGGTGCACAGACTAGCACTCCCATGCACTCGCTGAACCAGGCGGGATGCGGAGGATCTGTGTCCGTGCATGGAGATGACGACGGGGTCGACGGCTCCTTATCTGCGGCTGCGGCCATATCGTTGGCTGCCAGTGGCAACAGCAGCAGCTTTGGCGAGCTCGCGGAGGTAACAGCCAAGCAGCTCCGGCGAGCACGCTCCCGTCTCCTTGTCGCTGGCCGAAGCACTGAATCATCGGCATATCTTTTTGTTGCCGTATCATTTTCCTTTCACACTATTTTTGTTTCATCTGTATTAGTGCATTCGATCGCAGATTGTGGCCCTCGCAGCCTGCCTCCTCTACTGCTGCGGCGTCATCAGCGACGCTGGCCTTCGCCGGCGCCAGACTGAAGGACCTGGGGGCGGCGCTGTGGTCGCCGTGTGACGGGACGCTGGGGCACAGGGGCAGTGCGCGGTGGGGAGCGACGAGAGGAGGTGGATGGCAGCGACGCCTCCCTGCGGTGGGCGCTGGCGCAGCGGCAGCCGACCAACTGGTACATTGTCTACGCGGCGACGATGTGCGCGGAGCCGCGGACCAGGGCTCGTGCAAGCAGTGCGGCCGCTCCTGCTACAGCAACGGCGGGGCGGATTACCCTCGTTCCGTCGACCACACGCCGGTCTTTGCCAGTAATGCATCTAATTTGATTGTGCTGGATTTAGCAGACGACTGACCATGTTGGCCACGACTTTCAGATTGTTGTGTGATGTCGATCGATGTACAGTAAAAGCCAGATTGTATGTTGTAGCAGTGCCGGTTCTTTACGTTCAAAAAAAAAAAAAAAAACAGTGCCGGTTCGAACGTGCAAGCAAATCAATTCAGAAATCCAGATTGTATAGGCTGTTGTTGTAGTGCCAGATCGAATGTGCAAGCAAAACAGTTCAGATTGTGTCAGTTAGAACTTGAAATATTGTCAATGCATTATAGTAAATTCGACGTCATTTTATTTGTGCCAGTACTTTTATGCCATTGTGGTAATGGATAAGATGTCCCCCAACATAATTGTCGTACTGAGGCATTCGAATTCTCGTAACTATATATTTATAGTAAATTCAAGTCGCCATTATATTTATTAGTCTTTAGCTTTCACACAAAATTGTTGTAACTCCTATAATAATTCTGGTACCGAGCTATTATCCAAATTCTAGTAACTACTTTGGTAAAGTTAGACCTGCAAAATTCTCGTAATTACTTTATGGTAAATTCTAGTAACTACCTTTTTTTTTACAGAGTTTCTAGTAACTACTTTAGGTGACCGGTAAATGCATTCTCGTAACTGGAAAGAATGTAGCTACGACCTAATTCTTGTAAATATTGTTATTAGTATTGTCGTAAACAGAACTCTCGTAACTATGGTGTAACTTATACTGATGTTATGGTAATTTCAGTCATTCTTATTAAATTTTATCGTCAACCAAATTCTCGTAAATAATGATAACTAGGAAAGAATTATCATCCCAAGCCCTAAAATTCTCGTAACTATGTCACGTGATGTCATGACGTGTAAGCTCTGGATCTACCGAAAAGAATATTTATTATTTACTATAATCTACATATATGTAGAGGTGTACATATCACACACGTTATATTATAATTCTAGTAACAGGCGTGTGTATGTGCTCATATAACCATTAATTAATTGATGCACACGGACCAGCAATTCCGAAATTACCGTGTACTAATTGATGACCGGTATTAATTGGCTGCCAGGCTCACGGAACCTCTTATAGCTGGTTCGGTGGGGTGGCCCAGCCTGGTGCGGTAGATGGTGAGTCAGATGGCCTGGCTACAGAATATCATATTCTATAGCCAGCTACAGAGTATACTCTCCTATATATATATATATGTTGCATTAAGTTTTGAGGAGTTGAATAAAACCTACTTGCATATATATCCTTATCCTATGAGTCTTACTAGTATGACAGGATCGTGTAGATTTGCTATGCTACAGGTTGTCGATAGAAGTCGAGTGATTTCCTGTCACTCGCGAGAGATAGGATTATTATTATTATTATTATGTTATTATCAAATGGATTTTATATATAGTCAATAAATGGAGACCGGGCGGGACGGTATGATAGATTGGATGGACTTGGCTTTTTGGGGCAACAGAGCGAGGCTCTGGTTGCGTTGTCCTGCCTGTGTCGGTTAAGGACCAATCGTTTCTAAGGGTTGAAGGTCAAGTCACAGATCTCCTTATCCTGAACACATACTTGTTTATGGGAGCTCGGAAGGCTTGCTCTCTCTTGTCTTGGGTTTCGGCTTCATCCGGGCCGACTGTATAGGGTGGTGTGTACGTGTGTTTTCTTTTTGGGTTGGAGGACCTTGCACCGCATTACGGCTAGGCCGGGAATGTCGGGGCTTGGAATCCCAGTTAGGACGGGGACCTGGAGTCCGGGCAGGAGAAAGCAAGCTATTCTTGTCTGTGTCTAGGATACAGGCGAGGAGTGTGTCTCGGGGTATCCAGCTGGGCAAATTGATTCGCGAATCGCCGTACAATGAACGGTACGGCGAGGGCTTTACTCTGGCAGCGTAGTAAGAAATGGAAGGTGGAAAAATGATAAAAATGGTTCTGATTGCTTACCACCTGCTTGAAAGTAGTTCAGGTGCTTACCTAGAATGGTTGGCTAATGAGTTAATATTGACTGCTAAAATTTGAATATAAGGATGTACTATTAGTAATGCTTCCCTACAATTATAAACGCACAATCTAAATAGCCTTACATATCCTTGAAGTCATTTTATTTCCTTCTGTCGGGTAAGTCTTGCTGAGTACAATTGAGTACTCAGAGTTTTATTCCCCCTGTTGCAGGTAACAGGTGGATGTTAGCTGTTAACTCTTGTGTGTGAATACCTCGGTGGGCTCGGCGAGGAATTCCAATTATTTGCGATAGTAGTTTTATTTCCAACCTTCACCAAATGATTTTATAAAGAAAAGTATTATAATATAATTATCTCTATCATATTAAATGCTTAGACATGTAATTGAATCAATGTTTATTTCGACTGCAATTATAAATCAACTTTCATTTTGCTACACTGTATTTATCCTTTCCGCTGTTATATAATACTCTGATCAAATGTAAACATGTGATATAAGAAATGCAAGATTGTTGTAAGCTTTATTCCCTTATTTGTGATCCTGATGGAAAACTGTGGATTTTTAAGTTCTTCCGTTGGGTGTGCTCGACAGAAACGATTAAATTAGTGCACTCCCTTGGTTACTTAATGTCTAATGGAAGACAAGTACTCTTGTGAGTGTATTAATTTAGGCGGTTTCGCCACACGCACTCAACCTCGCAAGAGAGGAGGAGGCACTCATCATCTCAAGGAAGTCGATACATTCCTTTGAAAAGCTAGACCTCATCATGAAGAAGCTTAAAGATAGAGACACCGAAAAAGAGAGAAGTCATGCACATTAATGGTTCCTACATGAATTGTGAAGAATGTCGAAACATAGGACACTCTATAACACCTCAAGTGTTAAGCATGCACTAGGCCATAATTAATTAACTTTAATCATCATTAGCATGGCATGATCATCTTTAGCATAAGCATGAGCATCATTCCATGCAAACCCTAATTCCAAGTCCTTTATTTCATGTGTTTGCATTTGAATGTTAACTGCTTGATCATGCTTGTTTAATTAGTTAATTAATTACCTTGTCAATTGCTTGACCAAGTTTGGATTTCAGTGCCCAACTTTTGAAAAGTTTTAACAAAGTTTTATTGCAAAGGAAATTCCAAATTTTAAAGCAAAAGAATTCAAGTTGAAATTCCTTTTAAAAAGCCTTTCTCTAAATTCTAATTGTAATTCAAAATCTGTTGAGAATTTTGATTTGGCTCTAAAACAAAAGTTGTTCATCTCAAAAAGTTTTACAACTTTTATTTTTGGGTCAGTGCATGAAAAAGCTTTTAAATTAGCCAAATTTGAGCATTTTGGGGCTGTTTTATTTAAAAGCAAATTTCAAAAAAAAAAGAGAAGAAAATTCTTACCGCAAACCGCCGGGCCGCTTTCGGCCCGGTTTCGGCCCACCTGGCCGTGCCGTTTCCTCCAAGCGGCGCGGGCAACGCACCCGGCCGCGCCGTGGTGGCCGACCGCGCTTCAGCGCCGTCGCCGCGTGGCGGCCAGCCATCGGCGACGGCGGGCGGTGGCCCCGTCCCGGCCGCGCCCGTTCCGACCGCGTTAAAGGCAGCCCAGCGCTGTCCGCTCACCCTACGCCCTCTCCCACCTTCCTCTCGCCCTTGCACAGCGCACAGCAGTGAGCTTCGATAAGCGCCGCGCGCCATTGCCAGCATCGCTTCGCCTCTGCCGCCACGCCATTGGCCCTCGCTCCTGCAGCGCAGCCCTCGCCACCTCTGCTCAACCTTTTTGACACGCGCCACGGCTCGAATCGGCGCAAGGCGGGGCCCATCGGGTGAATCCGCCATGGCGCCGCCGCTCTCCACCTCGCCGCCGCCATTGCATGCGGCGGAGACGCTCCACAGCGCGCCGCCCGCGCAAACCCTACCTAGGGTTTCGCCCGCTTGCTAGCTTGGGTAGCGCCTCGCCGACCTCGCCGTGGCCGGACCGGCGAAGCTCGCCACCATGCCGCACCGCCACGTTGCCATGACCGCCGGCGAACTTGAACCGGAGGTCCCTCGACCCCATCTGCTGCACCACCGCGCCCGCCTCGTCGCGCTGGGTTCACCGATGGTGGTCGTGCCGCCGGCGACCTCACCGCCGGCGAGCACACGCCGGTTAAGCGCCGCCTCCGCCCGGTGTGGCTGACGGGTGGGGCCCCGTTGACCGCGGACCCGGCCGCCAGTGTGACCCTGGGTCCAATGGACCGGGTGCACCCAGCGGTGGGAGTTCCTTTTTATTTTTGAAAATGAATTCGTAAGTGTTTTTAATATTTCCCAAATTCATAACTCAAAAATTATGGGTCCAAATTTGATGATTCTTGTTTTGTTAAATTCCTGGTGAATAGATCTATCTAGGAAAAATATGTGATGCAATTTTTGTGATGCTTTTTCTATATAGATTTATTTAAGTGCTTAAATGGCTGAAATATGAGTAAATGCATAATAAATAAAATATAGCTCAGAAAAATATGGTTCTTATTTTGATAGACTCTGTGTGTGATGTAGTTTCTAGGAAAAATATAGTTTGTGCAGTTACTGTGCAAAATATTGGAATGTGATTTAAATGCATTTTAGGGCTGATTCTTAAATGATTTTTAGTAAATAAATTATGAGGAATTATGCCTTGATGATTTTTGATGACTGCTCTTGTGCTAAGAAGTTCTAGATAAAAATATGAAATCTGTTGTTTGACACTTTTCATAGTGCAAAGTTATTAAATGTGCAATTCTGTCCTGCTATTTCATCTTTTGTGTAGACTGTTGTACTCAATGAATTGTTATGAAAATTTTACCACGGCTCTGTTATAGCATAGTGTAGCTCCTGTAATTTTTGTAGATTTTTCTGGACTGTTTAGACAGAGGTCACAGTTCAAGCCTATTTATTCACATGAAATGATAAAGCTTTAAATTAATGGTTTTAGCGTGTTCTATATTACTTCTTGTGCACTTTTAATTATGTTATGCTTGCTGGCCATGTAATTCAGTGCCATAACTGAAATGTGATGGTTGGCTATAAATAGTAGTACTTCTCGTTATTCATGTGATGTGTGTATGTGTGTGTGTGCCTACGCACCACTCTTCTTTATGCACTTATCTAAGTGTTTAGAGAAGAGGTATGCACATACTCAGTAAATAAGTTAAGTTGTTAGTAGAGAGGAGATATGCACCTACTACCGTCAAATGATCTCGTTAATCATTCCCATACATGAGCATCATGTGTTGTGCATTCGCCATACTCATACACGTGCATCGCATCATACAGGTTCGCAGGAGGACCCCCCCGGTATTCGGAGACCGAAAGCAGATCATCGGGAGGAGCCTCACCGGAGGTTCCACAAGAAGAAGGCGAAGAAGAGCCGCCCGAGTGTCCTAATCACCGCTGGCCGGACTTTGAGCAAGGCAAGCACCAGAGCATCTACTTACCTATGCTTTCTAACGGTCTAATTATGCTTTATGATTGTTGCATTAAGTATAGGAGTTGTGTGACACCGTTGATGCATTATATCCCTTTTTACCATTGAATTATCCTACCTTGAAATACCCTCGCTAGTCTAGGGCGAGTCACATGCTTAGCTTGCTTAGACGGTAGAAGTCGGGTGATTTTCTATCATCCGCGAGTATAGGTGGATACTTATGATTGATGGAAAGCTTATATTGATATCATCTGGTTGATGGTTATAGTTGTGATAAATGGAGACCGGACGGAGTCTTGTGGGGTTGTTGAACCATAGTGATTCCGTCTCGTGTCGATTAAGGACCGCACCGTTGTTGTACCACAAGTCATATTGAACGCATGCCTCATACTTAGCCGGCCGGATAAGCACTTCCGACCGCTGGCCTAACACTATCCAGGCCGGTTCTCGATCCGTTCGCACCGCATCGAGATGGATGGGGACCACGGGGCGCGAAGAGTAAGTCCGAGGTCCAAAGATGGTCGGCTAAGGCGTCGGGCGGTCCCCCGGGTACGGTGGTTCCATGCGAGTCCGCGTGATTTGTTCTTCCCGAATAAGTGCCACGGTGATCCGTAGCTCACCGACGGGTGAGTGTGGTTTGTATGAGGAATACCCCCCCCGAGCTCGAGTAAGTAATCGATTCGAATCGCCATCGTCCTCGACAAGTGAACACTTTGACTTGAGCCGCAACATCGTAGTAATGATTATGGAATGTGGTTAATGATGATGATGGGTTAAGCTAATGAATATGTTTATGGTTACTACTTGCTTGCTTAATCATGATTAATAATACTACAATGATGCATAGTATAGTTGCTCACCTAGCATAAATAGGAATGATTAAGCCGAGCAATCACTTTAAATGTTTTTTACCGCTTTTCAAAAGAGTCAAGCTATCCCCCGATAAAGCCTGTCATACCCCTTGGAGTCTTTTTACTTTTGAGTTAGTCGGGTAAGTCTAGCTGAGTACCTTCTCGTACTCAGGGTTTTTCCCGCTTGTTGTTTGTGCAGATGGCCATACCTACCACGGGTATTGCGAAACCCGCTTATATCCAAAGTGGATTAAGCACCAAAGGGCTATGGTCGTTCTTACTACTCTTTCCACTTGCTTTTGTGGATTGATCATCGCCGGGCACCGTATTAAACCCGAGTTTGTGTGTGTGGGTTGAGTTCCTAAAACTATTTGTTTCATTTGTTGGATTTGAAGAACTTGGTTTGTAATAACTTTATTTCTCGCACTCGATATGGTTGAACTATTTGTGAAATGTTGTAACGTGCGAATGGTGACGCTAAATCTATACGATCTTGGTTGATGATGTTTGGTTTGAAATCCTTCGAGATTTCCGGACTACCGGGTTTATAACGGCTTAAGTGTGACAATTGCTTGCTTAGCGAGTGATTTTTCACTTATGCTTTTATAAATTGGTCGGTTCTGTTACACACACAGCAGTTAATTGTCCTAAAATCCAAGAGGTCGTGAACTACATCAACAATAACACGAACTATCGTCCTCAACAAGGTCAAGGATGGAACCAATCAAATCAAGGTTGGAATCAGCAACCACGACAAGGTAATTTCCAAGGTAACAATAATTACAACAATTATAATTTACCACCTTTATGAGATCTAGTTCTTTGGTCAATCTAAACTACTAGACCAAATACTTAAAAAGGTAACTTTGAATGATAAAGCTTTTTAGAAAATATAAACACTAGACTAGATACCTTTGCTTCTCGCTATTAAAAATCAACACAGCTTCAATAAAATGTTAGAATCATAATTAGCTCAATTAGCAGCTGTTGTTCCTCCAATGAAAAAAAGGTAAGGCTCCGGGCCAATTAGAAGATTTAGAAACTGCAAATCCTATCGATATTCATAATGCGGTCATTACTACACTCAACCGGCGGATGTGCAAAGTGGGTTGACCACTCACTCCCCGAGAAGAAAGGGAGACCCCCGGAAGGCCCTGTCATTCCTATTTCCATAGGATGTCACACCTTTCCAGAGGCTATATGTGATTTCAGCGAGATTCTAGGAGATCCTTTGTTCTACACAACCATGCATTTGCAGCTTGCAGATCAGTCCATTTGCTACCCCGAAGGAGTTTTGGAAGAAGCTATTGTTTGAGTGGGACAATCCTATATCCCCGTTGACTTTGTAGTCATAGAGACCGGCGGAGATGAAAGAGCACCCATCATACTGGGCCGACCATTTTTATGCACAACTAAAGCCATCATCTATGCGGAGCATGTCAAGATTGTGTTTTCCATCAAGAACAAAAAAGAGAAGTTCTCATTCAAGAACCGTGTTCTCACAACCCCCGTATTCCCACAGAAGCCATATGAGCAAGCCCAACAACTAGATGAACCCAAGAAGAAGAAAAACAATAATAGAAGAAGGAAGAGTGAGCTCAGTCAAATTCCAGAAGAGACGGTTCAACTGATCAATTCGGTTAACACCGAATATGACCACTGTTAGCACCACCATACATTGTCAAAAGAGAAGACCCGTAAGTCCCGACTATTGAATGCACAATTAAGCAAATGGTTTTTCCAAAGACCTTTTGTGACTTTGGATCGTGGGTCAACGTCATGTCAAAGGTAGCGCATAATTATATATTTGGTGATGAACCGTTATACCCAACCTATATACAGCTGCAGATGGCGGACTTATCAACAAGATTCCCAGAAGACATAGTAAAAAACGTCGTGGTAAAGATTAAAGATTATTATATACTTGTGGATTTTTTGGTCCTTGACATGCAGGAAGATAACGATACACCCATCATTTTGGGAAGACCTTTCCTCAACACCGCCAATGCAATCCTCTACATGAGATCTGGACAAGTTCACTTCCATCTTCCCGTTGAAAAGGTACGTTGTGACTTCAATAGTTACACTGACAATAATTCGCCCCAGAAGATTTAAAACAGGAGACGCCGATCTCGCCGTAGAGCGAACCTGCTCAAAGAAGAAAGGAGAAGTCTATCTTAGTGAAGCTACAAGGTACGAGGATCAAATCACTAAACAAGAAGTAATAGAACCTCGCTGGAGCGAGTGGGACAAAGAAACTAATAGAATGGAGCAAATTGCTGAACAAGAAGCAAGAGAAATACAAGAACAAAATCAAGGATGGTTGGAAGAGAATAAAGAGACATCATGGCAAGATGAGGAACTGTCTGAGGTGTCCTCAGATAATGAATTCTACAAGTAAGTACTCTTTCCGACCTAGTCTTGTCGGTAGACTCTAAATTCCGCACCCTTGCCATAAGGTAATAATGGTAGTTATCTAATTAGTTTAGTACATTTACTCTTTTATATGTTTAAAAAATATATATATAATAAATAAAAAAAATAAAGATATAACAAGAATCTTGCTACACATTCTTATCTCGCTCATAAAGATAATCAGTTACTCATTGGGCTGACCCTAACCCCTTATCATATTCGAGCCTCGAGTTTTGGATTTCTTCTTGGAGTACACCTTTGCAGGATTATACCATGAAAGAGTGAGACTAGTCGGTGGGTCACCACTACTAAGCTTACTCTAGAGATCATTCAAGCGAAATATGGTAAACATCTAGCTTGGGGAGGAGCATCCCCTAGTTATCAGGTAACTATACCTATGCAATTTATTGAGTCTGTTTTATAGTTATAAAATATCAAAAATATGTGGGCATATGAAGGTCCACGTCTGTTAAGTCTTTTAAGAGTCTTTAGTTAAATAAAATTTAAAAAGCAACAAAAAGAAGTTTTAGTCAGTCTTAGTTAAATAGAGTGTGTCTAGAGTCAACTATAAACTAGAAATTTTATCTTGAAAATGATGAATAGTTACTCTATTAGAATTCTTTCAAGTAACTAGTTTTCAACCTTGAGTTCTCCTAAGTTTTGGATATGATTGCTTTAACTTGATAATTTACTCTGAGCTTGAAACTTATGGAGTAATATACTTGAACTAAGTCTAGGCGATTGACAGATATGATATAAGAGAGTCCGAGCTACTATTTATCTTATTCTTAACGATGCTGAATTCTGGAGATTTATCTTTTAAAAATATCAAACCTTTACATGATGAGCTCTTGTATGACAAAGTTGAATTCCTACCAAAGCCATATATGATACATATCTTAGAATAGAAAACCTTTGCTTATTTATGTTACTTGCTTTGCATTGAGTTTAGTCAACCTTTATCGTATACTTAAGAGAGTCTTATCATGCTTTTAAAATCAAGATCACTCACACACTTCATCCACATATGCATTACTCTTACCCTGAGAGTAAGCACAACCATTTTTCACTTTTATCCATTTCCACCTCAAAAATGTTTTGCTCCTACACTGGGAGGAAACACCCAAAAATATACATAAACTCATAGGACAGCCTTTGTTTATTTGCTCTAAGTTCTTTATTGTTATCTCTTCAATCAATTATTGTATCTAAGGATGCATGTGGCTATGCAAAAATAAAAAGGAAGTAAAAGATGGACAAGTATTAAAACAATGGGTACTCAGATACCTACCTCCCAATGAAAAAAAGAGAGAAAAAAAAGAAGAGAGAGAAAGAAAAAAAAAAGAGAATAAAGATAGCCCATGTTTTTCTGAGAAGTCCTGAAAGTCTAAGAAAGAGGAGAGATTCATTTTAAAGAGCAAAAGTAGAATTAGAATTAGCCACCACATATACACCTATCCACCATATTCCACACACATGCACATCTTGGTTTGATTGTATGACTCGATTCTCTATAGATCCATTGTTTGACTTTACAATATATGAATTGCAAGCATGCTTATCCTTGTTTAATGCCACTCCTATAAACTCCACTATAATCCTTAGAATTAGGGAGGCATGACATCATGAATGCCTCAGTGAGATCCACAAATACCACATACTTTAAGAGACTGAGGGTGTCATACAATTAAGCTCTGAGTTTTATTGCGAAAACTTGCAAAAACTCTGAAATACTAGCGGGGTGAAGAATTTAAGACATAGTGCTTGACTTGATTGTTCTGTCTTTCAATTACTCAAGACCCATGTGAAGGTTAAAAGCTCTACAGTTAAAGGTAATAGGGGTGAGTTTGAAAGTTAGAGCAGTTTTGTCTAATCCAGAGAAAATTTTTGTTTGAAAGCATGTGTACCTGTTAGAGTGAAAGCATTGTAGCAACTCATGATCCAACTCTAGGTTTTGCTAAGGGACTAGCAAAAGGTAAGCTTGGGGGAGTTGTTGACGGTGGATAGCGTCAATATTTTATATATCAAAAGGTATGAAACATACATCAATATCTAGAAGGCTAGGGTTTTATCTAATAATTTCCACGAGTTTTGGTGATTTATCCGTTTTCAGGGATTAATCCAGAAAACACTGTAAAAGGGGCATAATTACAAATCTACACCACGGAATTATCCGAAACTCAGGAATACGCTAAACTACTCTAGAAGGATCTAGAAGATACCGGAGCGAAGGAGAGGCGGCCACCTCAGTGGGGGCCGGCCGGCCCCCGGCCAGCCGGTCGGCCCTTGTGAGAAGAAGGTGCTCCCCTTCCGGAGTCTTCTTCCACCGCCTTTGAGGATCAATCTTAGCCCTACGTGAAGTCGGTTTGATCAAAACCGGTAGTAGTGCATCCCACCTAGGGCTATATAACCGAGCGGACCTCCTCCCCGAAACCCTAATCCATTCAACTCATTCATTCCATCTCGAGATATTTGGTGATCAAATCATCTAGAGCTTTAAGTTCTAGTTCTTCATAGCCTTCTAGTTCATAGTTTAGCCTAGTTAGATCTAGAGTAGAGGAAGTCAAGTTCTTCATCGATCTTAGATTCCCGATGTTGTCAAGAAGAGAAGAGTCTGGTATAGTTCTTGAGCTTTTCTTTCTTATTGTAATATCTACGTTTGTACGATCATTACTAGCAACATTATTCTTCATTATTATGTTCTTGATTGCATTGACCATTGTCTACTTTAATATATCTAGTATAGTTAGTTTGCTATTATATTCATACACTGGTTCATATAGCGCTCATCTATTCAATTGCATGGTGAGTGGTAGGCAATATGTAGACGTGGTGTATAGATGCTTTGCTTATTGCGAGTATCCCCGGTCGTGCCGGGTAGTGAGGTAGATCGTGGGTGTGACAGACCCATTGAGTCCTTTTGTAGGCCTTCCCCGCATTGGATTGGTAGAGTGGGATTGTCGGGTTAAGAGGAGGTTTCGTACTCATCTTCTCCCCGTACATTGTCCGATGTGTTAGGGAACTATAGTAGTATAACTTAGCCATCATTGTTAGACATACTTGCACTAAATAAAGTAGCTTTGACTGTAGCTTTAATACTTAGAAGTTATTTCTCTATTACCTGATTAGACAAACGCTGACATAATTTGAGTGCTATGATGGGATTAGTATCATTAGGAGATGACTGATCATATTTATCATATTTATCATTTATCTATTGTTTATCTTGTGACACCTTCCCTGTTATTGAGGAGAGTTGACATTGGCTACATCTCTTATTCACTTTGCATATATAAGTGTTATCAATACTATAGAGTAGCTTCTTAGCAATGCCTTTCCAAAGTGGTAGAATATAAATGACAACCTGGTAATACTCTAGGTAAAATGCTACAATGGTATAATTATCCGTCCGCTTGCGTAATCATTCTTAGTTTATATTTATCTTTATTTATTTCTGCCTAGTCACATAAAATGATAAGATTTAGTACGAGTTTATTCCTAACTTTACAATTGCGGATGACAACCTAGTTTCACAGTTAGGAGTAAGGGTAGAGAGGCTAGTGGCTAGTTGCTAAAGGCAAGTTAATTAGTACCAACATTTCTAGTGTCATTGCGTGGGATAGAGATTTGGATTTTATTGCGTTGACGTTAGAACCGCCAACAGATACATACTAAGCCAATGTATGATCTACTCCCTTCTCGAAAAGGATATGATTCTAACATAGTGGTAGAAATTAATATTTATCATATTAAATAAGTACATGTATGTTCTTCATGAAATATATTTTCATATTATATCTATTTAAAACCATAAATCTAGATATATTTGAGTATTTTATATAAACGTAGTTAAACTTAAGATAATTTGACTCGGACTAAACATGGAATTGAATCTTTTGGGATGGAGATAGTATAGGATCCTTTAGTAGATACGTTGCTTTTATTGTACATCTAGATTTAGTATATATTTAAGTGTATAACAAAAGCTCCATAATCTCATAATTTGAAATAGAGAGAGTAGTTATCTACATTCCTCCTCCTCAAAAAAAAAAATAGCGTGTAGTGACAAAATCAGTACTTCAATATATACACGTAAAGTTCGCAAGATCTATGATCTATCTCAAGGTGGGAAACAAGCCAACATTTAGAACTCATGATTTGTAGTACTAGTTCTCTACTTCTCTTTAGGTGACAACTCAAGTAGATATTTTATACCGAGTGGGGCTAGACAAAAAGTTCATTGAGCTGGCTCGATGACTTATTAAAAATGCTCAGGTTAAACTTATTTTTTTCTTTAAAAAAATGTTTTAAGTGACTTCCTTGACTTTGGCTAGGTTTGTCAGACTTGGATCGATAATCTCGGTATATGAACTTGGGTTTCAAATAACTCGGAGCAAATAATAGTATGTCAATTTTTAAAAAAGAAACTCGAGAAAATACTGTTGGTCGTTATTGTCCACTCCTTGCACTGTGTAAGAATAAGAATGACGAATTCGCCTTGTTCAAAAAGAATGGTGAATTTGCCCACAGAGAAAAAGACACGGAGTCCTGATGACACACGGAGTACTCCCTTCATCCCTTTTTATTTGTCGTTTCGCTTTCCGAGACACAAATACCGGTAATTTTAATAAATAATAAATATCATTGATTAGTATCATAATTAATATCATCGGAAAGATTTTTGGATCTAGTTTTTTAACAAAATTATTTAGAGATATAAATATTATACGTATTTTCTATAAATCAAGTCAAACTTGTGGCACGTATCCCACGGCGACAAATAAAAAGGAACGGAGGGAGTAGTATCTTTGCTTCTTCTGGATGCTACAGAGTACAGACAGGCGCCTTCCCGCGAAACCGCCGGTGCCCCGTGCGGCCGTGCGACGTCCTCCGTATAGCACTTCTCTTTGAGGATCTCCCGTGTATAGCACTTGACGTGACGTAGGATGGTTCGTCAACGGCCTTACAGTTGAAGGTACGGCCCACGGCCACGTCAAATGGGGCATCCCTTGCCGTCCGATCACACGCAGGCTGGCACAAGCCGTTGGATGCGCTTCCGTGTTTCAGGATGGCGGTTTCCAGTTTCCACGATGCCTGGCACCTGTTCAACGCCTAATCCGGCAAATGGCTAGGCGCACACGGCGGCTGGGGCAAATGTTATACAAGGAAGGCGCAGCCACATAACCATTGCTTTGCAAGAGAATAGGTTAAGATACTTCGCTACTACTCCCTTATAACTTATACGTGCCTATAAAATAGGACTCACACATTACAAATACTCCCTCCGTCTTTAAAAATATGAAATTCTAGTATTCAAAATTTGTCTCAAAAAAATATGATCCTAACCAAGGTTAGCGTTTACGTGATATAAAAGCTGGTGTGGTCAGTGAAATAAAATAGTAACAATAAGGGCGCCAACACCATGCATGGGCTGCCACTTGTCTCGTATCCACTCGATCTTCCAGAATGCTCTAGCAGAAGCTCGTTCTCCAGCCAAGCTTTCTCTCACAAATCTATTGTCATCAGGAGTCAAAGATAGAGGCATTTTGGTAATTTCACTCGATCATTAGTTTCCATTCATAGACTTACAATTACATACTTTAGAGACAGAGGGAGTACAGGTAAAACATATGTGCATGGAAAACAATGTTTTCCTAGCTAAGATTTGCAAACTTCTAATAATATATCCTAGTAACTTATATAATCTAATGATGCTTTAAAAGTTTTTTGTAGAAAGATGTTTGGGCCTAGCAATAGATATAATAATACCACTTTATCACCTATTAACATTGCTGGCATGAAGGTTTTTGTATGGTGGAACTTATCCATTTGAGTTTAAGTCATTGAGTTAATATGGTTGTTCATATTTTTTAGATTTATTATAAGACTTAACGGTGTTAATTCTTTTAATGATAGATGACATGCCCACTAACAATGAGACATTTAATTTGTGGTGACTTTGTTAATATCAAGATTTGGTAGTTCAGCTTAATTTATCCGATGTGCTTATAAAGATAGGGTGTGGATGCTTACATTCATAGGACATTTATAGGGATGAGTGCAGATATGTGTATGTATACGTCTATATATAGTGGTTTTAAAAGATCATTTATAGCATATCTTGATATTGTCGAAGTTGCCATGAACATTTTATTTTCTAGAGTTACGTTGTTCACAACTGAGAAAGTGACACCTGCAGTAAGATAGAAGCTTGAATTTGTGTGAATTGGTGTTTACCACAAGGAATCGAATAGATACAATTTATCTATAAAAATTTATTGTTTAACCAAGAATTGGTCTAGAAGATGTAAATCAATACGCCACAAATATGTATTTTTAGATTCGCACTTAAAAGCGGTACCAGAAAATTATGATTTTGAATCCATTAGTATAGTATATATAAGGAATTCATAATTAAAAGTTTAATTTTGAAAACCAGAACACCTAAAATGAAACAACAACCTAAAACAGATATGACCAAACAACATTATACTAAGAGCATCCACAATGGTGATTTCGTGCATGAAAAAATATCAGCGATGTGTACCAAGAATTGATTCATTCAAAATCTAACATATGCTTGTATGGCCTCATTCGGTAGAGCTTTGAACAATCTCGACTCTAACTTCTTTGTGCATTGTAGTAAGGTGTCATTTTTCTCTTTTATAAACTTACTAAAATGGTGCAGGAACTGATGAAACCGTAATTTTTTGTTTCGCTAATTCCAACTTTTCCACGCATTGCAATAAGAAGCTATTTTGAGCTGTGCCGAACTGGGCTAAGAAGAGTTACACAATATAACATCTAGTGAACCTAGCAATTGCCCTTGCAAAACAACAGGTGCTAATCCATGTGGCCCACCCCGCAGGCACACCCGGGTTCCCCAATCAAACCCCTTGTATTAAAATGCCGCCATCGGTATACCAACAACATCGTTAAATTCCAACGCCCCTGCCCGTCCCCACACCAGACGACCGCCATTGCCCCCGTGTCGAACACGGGGCGAAAATTCCATTCGAGATCTCGCTTCTCGAAGCTTCCGCGCCGGCGCGGTGATGACTACGAACCCCGCCCGGCGCCGAACGGCGCCGCGGCCGGCGCTGGCGGGGCCACGAAGCGGCGGGGCGGTAGGTTGTGGTACGCGGCCGCCGGTGCCCTCCTCGTGGCCCTCCTCGCCGTGGCTGCGAGCCACCGCAGCTTCCCGGGCATCCCCTCCTCGTCGCCAGGAAGCTGCGGCTGCCCTGTAAGAATCTCTCCGTTGGTATTGCGATTTGCCTAGCTGCTTTTTGGGGGGAGTATTGATTTAGTTGATGCGGTTCTGACTTCTGAGGTGGCGGTGTGGTCCGTTTCAGGCTGCGAGGAAGTACACGGGCATGGTGGAGGACTGCTGCTGCGACTATGAGACGGTGGACGCCATCAACGAGGAGGTCCTGCATCCAATCCTACAGGAACTCGTTAAGTTGCCCTTCTTCAGGTATTTCAAGGTGAGCACTCATGGATTGTTTTTTTTTTTTTTTTTAATAATGTCCTGAGTGTGATTTTGGCACATTAGTGGAAATGTATGCCGTGGTACTGCAATGGGGTGATAGTCGTTATAATTTAGAATCATGCGTGCTTGATTGGTGAATTTGATGCTTGATTACAGAGTTATAGTCTTTAGCTTCTGCCATTTTATAGGTGGAAGATTGTGTGACGACTGTGTGATTCTGTCAGATTATTAGTTTTTTACCTGAGCAGTTGAGTGTGATTTATCAGTTTTTTACTATTCTAAAGTGAATATTTCAAACCTTCGGATCAAACTTTTTTCTGTACTCTGCTTGTGTAATGTTTGTCTTTTGGTTAGTAATGAATCTAATGAACAATAATCAATTGTACTCTATATGGAATCAAAGTGGTATTTGCTTGTTCGGAATGTGAAGGTTGGCTTACCTTATTTAGGTAATATTGCACAATCTAGTCTTGTGGACCATCTAAATGGTACATGTTAGCTATCCTAATTGGATGCATAGTTCCAGTATTTCTTAGTTTTTCCTTTTTACCCATTCTGTTCCTACATTCCTTATAGTTTAGGAAGTTGGCGGCAGAGAATGGTATTGATCTTTGTTGTTATTGTGTAAGCCTTTGCATATTGCAAAATGGAATTGATTGGATTATACTTTTGTCTGATATGTACTCAAATTACTTTCACCATTTCACATGAATTTCTCAGTGAGTGGAGATGAAAATCTATGTGATGACATGGTTTCAGAAATGCTAACCCTTTTAAGTTCTCTTCTAAATTTTGCACAGTGAACTGTAGTTTTGTATTTGTTATTCTGCCTACTATATATGTTAGCTATATGTGATGCCACCAAAATGCTCACATTAAAAATAAAATTTTCATGCATTGATTCATCTGTTCTAAGTAATGTGTCGTTCCTTGTCTTTTGTAAGGTTAAATTGTGGTGTGACTGCCCTTTTTGGCCCGATGATGGAATGTGCAAGCTTAGAGATTGTAGTGTCTGTGAGTGCCCGGAGAATGAGTTCCCTGAACCATTCAGGAAACCTTACAGTGTACTTTCTCCCGATAGTATGATGTGCCAAGAAGGGAAACCACAGGCTGCTGTTGATAAAACTCTTGACAGCAAGGTTTTCAAAGGATGGGTTGAAACTGACAATCCGTGGACATCTGATGACGAGACTGATAATAGTAATTTATCTTTGTCTTGATCTAGTTTATTGCACATTCTTTGTTTCTTATTTATTATCATTCATGATGATTATCGAACTATTGTACCGACTTCAGATGAGATGACTTATGTTAATCTTCAACTGAATCCTGAACGATACACTGGCTATACTGGTGATTCAGCAAGAAGGATATGGGATGCTATTTACAAAGAGAACTGTCCAAAATGTATGCAAATGTGCTCTTTCACATGCTTGTTCTGCTTTAGTTATAAACTTATACTGGTTTGATCGACCATGGCAGGTGTGACTAATAATTTGCATCTGAGCTGCTTATTTTATTTTATTATAACATCCATTTTTTTTATTCAGTGCATGCGTTTATATGTGCCATGTCATGAGTTCACTACATGTTAAATGAGTGATGGACTCATTATTTGAATCCTTTTTTTAGATATATGTCGATTGTAGCTACCTTGTCTTCTAAATTAATCCAATATGCATGGCATATATTGTCCCATCTGTTCTTCTTTACGCCTTGTTCTCTTTCACCTACTTTCGCAAGTTTTTCCACTCTCTCTCTATCACATCAATTTGTACCCACGTATATGGAGTATTAAATGTAAGTAAGAAAAATAACTAATTACACAGTTTAGTTGTAAATTACGAGATAAATCTTTTGAGCCTAATTGGGCCATAATTGGACAATATTTGTCAAATACAAACGAAAGTGCTACAGTGCTTTAGGTTGCAGAAAGTTACAATCTGAACAAGGCCTTAGTGTCTTATAGTGTAGTGCTCTAGTTGCATGCCTGTTTCATTTGATGTCCAACTTAACATGATAGAGAATCCTATCATGAACTTCAGTTCTGCATCAGTAAAATTATTTTGACACGTTTTTTTAACTGCATATTTTTTTTTCAGATCCCTCTGAAGAACTGTGCCATGAGAAGAAGGCATTGTACAAGCTTATTTCAGGGTTGCACTCCTCAATTTCAGTACATATTGCTTATGATTACCTTCTTGATGAATCTACTAACTCAGTACGTAACTAAATTGTTCACCTTCGTTTACTGTTTATTGGGCCGAATTTCATAGTTGTTTTGACCACTTCTAATGTAAATGGCCACAGTGGGGACAAAATCTTCCTTTGTTGTATGACCGTGTCCTGAAGTACCCAGAACGTGTCCAGAATCTATACTTCACCTACCTGTTTGTTCTTCGGGCCGTGACAAAGGTTCTCATTTCTTCCTTATTTAATACCTATTCATTCTGCTTTGATGCGACTGTGGAAGATCAAACTGTCAGGTTTATTTCTGTTCAAAATTTGTTGTGGATAATGATTTGATTTGGAATCTTTCAGGCAGCTGATTATCTTGAGCAGGCTGAGTACAATACTGGCAATCCTGAAGATGGCTGGAAAACAGAATCTCTTGTGAAGCAATTGCTTTACAATTCGAAGTTAAGATCTGCATGTCCATTGCCTTTTGATGAAGCCAAACTCTGGCAAGGCGAAAATGGTCCTGAGCTAAAGCAAGAGATTCAAAAGCAATTTAGAAACATTAGGTTTGTGACATGTTTCCTGTGTTCTGATTTCATAAGATGCATATGAACCACTTGGATCCTTACCCCATACATCATTTTTCTTCATTAGTGCTATTATGGACTGTGTTGGATGCGAGAAGTGCCGACTGTGGGGAAAGCTCCAAGTTCTTGGTCTTGGAACTGCACTGAAAATTCTTTTCTCCGTCGATGGGGACAGCCATTTGAATCAGCCAGTATGTAGTCCACTTCTCAAATACTGCCACATTAGATATGAGAGATATATCATATATGCTTACATTTTGTTGGTATTTGCTCGAATAACTGTTTGTTTTAAGTTCCTAGCACCTTATTCGTCTTGATTGCTTAGAACCATACATCATCTTAAAAAAGAAAGAATGCACTATGAGTTCTATGCTAGCTAAACTGCTACAAAGCCAACTGAAGCACTGTGAATTCTTCTTGAACTGACGAAAATATGGTTTTATTCTAAAACAATTAGTAATACCTTTTGAATTCATTTTGTATGCTGAAGCAGATATTTGTTTAACAATACTTCCTTCTTGGCGATTGATCAGTTGCAGCTGCAGCGAAATGAGGTCATCGCATTGTTCAATCTTCTGAATAGGCTCTCAGAGTCTGTCAAATTTGTACATGAAAAAGGATCATCAATTGAAGAAGTCATTAAGGAACAGAGCCCTTCAACTGTTCAAAAGGGTGCTTCCAAGCCAAATCTTAAACTGGTATTCTCTTCCCCCTCGGTATTGTATTGTTTCTTGCATTCATCCCTCGTAATCTTGCATTATTTGATTCTCCTGCAGGACTTCCTCTGAGATGTAAATACAAGGACATGCTGGAAGATTAACATAGACATGTAAGCATATACCGAAAGATTAACATGTGCCGGAAGCAGTTTTCTATGTACTTCTGTTGCAGCTCTATTCGACAGAATGAGAGATAGACCCTTTTGAGCTAAATGCGATGACACAGTTAACCTAGTTTCCCCCCTTTCTTTCATTTGATGGGTCCTGGCCCCTCCGCTGTAAATCAAAAGATCTCACCCCCTCTGTTTTCGGAATGATCAAAAGAGGCTCGCCTAATATTCTTGTTCACCTTTTATTGTCATTGATCACATTGTTTGCAAAATCCAGGATCACTAACAGTAGGGATAGTTGGGTACACGATCTTAGGTATGAGTTTCGGGAACATTAAATCCTAGTGCTAGATCTAAACGGAGATTAGAGGGAGAAGTAGAGTAGTGTGAGTATGAACGACCGTCGGTTTTGGGCGCGGAGGAGTTGGAGTCGGCCATCGTCTTGGAGTCGATGGAGGCTGCGCACGGGCAGCGACGGTCGAGGACGAGTGGTCGATGCAGTGAAGTGTCGCCGGAGAAGGAGCGGAGTAGGGTCGCGCGGTGACGGCGGCGTGACCTTCCCGTCACTTGCTGCCCCCTCGGATCGGCTAGGGTTGTAGGAGGGAGGCCGGGCGGCGGTCAACCTCGTACCTAGAGCCCCGGCCTCCCTCCTATTTATATCCTTGAGTGTGACGAGGGGGCCCACCGACCATGAGTTGGGCTGGGCTCCCCGATCGGGGAGCAGATCGAGGGGTTCGTTGAGGACCGTTGGGTCTCAACGTGAGGAGATCAATCCTAACATTCTCCCCCTTGATCTCTTCTAATCACTTATCTTAATCTAAATAACTTATCTTAATCTTAACTTAAACTTAACACTTAGCTCCCTCTCATTATAAAGAGTTTCGTTGAGCGCGTCTCATCGTCACAGAAAATTTCTATTGGATTTGACGGCTACAGTACATCTCTCTAAGTTGAGACATAGTTCTAACTAACGGGCCCTAAGTGTTCAGAAATCATAGGCTTTCCCTTAACCCCATGCCGGCTAGGTGTTTTCTAAACACGTTGGGTGGTAAGCCTTTTGTGAGCGGATCCGCTAACATGTTTTCTGTCTTAACATGCTCTAGACTTATAACATGATCCTGAACTTTTTCTTTCACAACATAATGCTTAATGTCAATGTGTTTGGCAGCACCACTTGACTTATTGTTGTGAGCATATTCAACTGCAGGATTATTATCGCGAGTATAACTTAAGTGGTCTCTCAATCTTTGTCTACCACTCTTAATCAGGGCAAGAACTTCTTAAGCCAACTCACTGCCCCGAGGCCTCATAACATGCTACAAACTCGGCGTACATCGTCGATGATGTAACGAGAGTCCTGTTTGGAGCTTTTCCACGATATGGCTCCACATGCGAGGGTGAATATGTAACGACATGGATTTTCTTTCATCCCCCCGCATAATTTGAATCACGAAAACCCCACTATCTCAAGGGAGTCGGTCTTACTATAACTTAGCATGAAGCCATTAGTACCCTGCAAGTAACGCAAGACTTTCTTAACTAACTTCCGGTGTTCTACACCTAGATTTTTTTCGATATCCGCCAAGTAACCCGGTAACAAAAGCTATGTCGTAGGCGAGTACAAATTTGAGCATATTGTAAGCTTCCTCGACGGCTGAAGCATAAGGTCTCGATCTCATTTGTTCGAGCTCGAATCGATTCTTGGGACACCGATGTTCCCCATACTTATCGCCCTTGACAATGGGTGCGGGTGATGGACTGCACTTGTGCATACTATATTTCTTAAGAATCTTTTCTATGTATGACTTTTGTGACAGCCCTAATACCCCCTCTATTTCTATCACGGTGAATCTCAATCCCCGGAACAAAAAGAGGCCTCACCGAGATCTTTCATGTCAAAATGCGAGGACAAGAACTTCTTAGTTTCCATTAGTAGAGTGACATCATTGCTTGCTAGCAAAATATCATCCACATATAGTACTAAGAAGATAAACTTAGAATTCTTAAACTTTACGTAAACACAATTGTCCTCTACATTTGCATTAAACCTAAACTTCCTTATTGTATTATCAAACTTTAAATACCACTGTCTTGAAGCTTGTTTTAGCCCATAAATGGACTTCCTTAGGCGGCACCCCATGTTCTCTTTTCCTTCCACGACAAAACCTTTCGGTTGTGCCATGTAAACATCTTCCTCAAGATCCCCATTAAGGAATGACGTCTTAACATCCATCTGATGCAATCCTAAATCAAAGTGTGCTACTAGCGCCATTATAATTCTAAAAGAATCTTTACATGAGACCGGAGAGAAAGTCTCATTGTAATCAATTTCTTCTCTCTGAGTAAAGCTTTTTTTTTGCCACAAGTCGCGCCTTATGTCTCTCAACATTCCCCCGGGAGTCATACTTAGTTTTATAAACCCATTTACAACCAACCTTCTTAGCTCCCTTAGGGATTTTCATCAGTTCCCAAACTTTATTGGAATCCATGGACTTTATTTCATCTCTCATGGCTTCTAACCACTTCTCGGAGTGTTCGCTTCTCATGGCTTGTTCATATGTAGTGGGATCATCCTCCATATGAAATTCTTCGGTTTCATAAACCTCATAATCATCTGAAATAGCTGATCTTCTAACTCTTTCTCGATCTTCTAGGATTCTCGATCGTTTGGCGCTATGTGGGGCTGTTGTTGTTCTTCCCGATGCTCGACCTCGTGGTTCTAATGGCTCTGAAGGGCGGGTTCGGATTCTCATTAGGTGTCGGCAACGGAGAACTAACAACAGTGCTGGCACTACGATTGTCTAACACCGTTGGTGCAACAACTATAGGTAACACAAAGTATTGTTCCTGAAGCATTGGAGTAGGGGCATAAACCCTTTTCTCCTCTAAACTAATCTCCTATGCTATCTTGCTCCCCCTGATCAAATCATCTTCTAAGAACTCAGCATGTCTGGTTTTCACAAAATTAGTATGCCTGTCAAGGCAATAAAAGCGGTAACCTTTTGACTGTGCGGGTAGCCAATAAAATGGCAACTAACGTCTTAGGATCTAACTTCCCTAAATTTGGGTTAAAGACCTTAGCCTCAAAGGGGACAGCCCCACACCCTTAAATGCTTAAGTGAGGGTACTCGCTCGTCCATAGCTCGTGCGGTGTTTTGGGCACCGATTTACTTGGTACACGATTAAGAATGTGGATAGCGGTTTTCAACGCCTCCATCCACAAACTTACCGGTAGTGTGGAGTAGCTAATCATGCTTCTTACCATATCCATTAAGGTATGCGGTTTCTTCTCTCGACCACTCCATTCTGGCCGAGGGTCTCGGGCATGGAATCTTTGGGCAACTATGCCATTTTCCTAAAGGAACTTAGCAAAAGGTCCACGGAACTTGGCCATACAGGGATATGTCACCCATAATATTCCCCACCACGGTCTGATCTTACTATTTTAATCTTCTTATTATGCTGATTTTCTACTTCGCCTTAAATATCTTGAACTTATCTAATGCTTTCGATCTTTCCTTAATTGGATAAATATAGCCAAAACGCGAATAATCATCGGTGAAGGTTATGAACGAGTCATAACCATCCACGCTCTTAACAGGAAATGGACCACAAATACCTGTGTGAATTATTTCTAAATTCCGCACTTCGTTTGGTATCTTTCTTAACTTTCTTAACATACTTACCCTTAATACAATCAACACACCGATCTAATTAAAGAGAGTTGTAATGGCGGAAGAATTTCAGCCTTGACTAATCTATCAATTCTCCCCCTCGAAATGTGGCCTAATCTACAATGCCACAATTTCGAAGAGTCAATCTAAACTTTCTTACGCTTTCTATTTACATTCATAGACGAGGAAACATTCTCATTCTCAATGGATATAGCATTAACATTCTCGGGAACCGATAACAAATAAAGTTTGTCTTGTCGATGGCAAGACCAACACACTTATCATTAAAAATATCTTACATCCGCCATTTCCAAAATGGCAGGCCAATCCATCGTCATCTAACTTACTAACACTTATTAAGTTTCGATGCAAAGAAGGAACATAGAGTACATCAGAAAGCCTAAGTACAAAACCATCTAATAATGCTAAAGACAAATCGCTAGTGGCTTCGACGTCGGCTTGTACTCCATTTGCCACCTTAATTGTTCTTTCTCCTCTTTGCAGAGTTTTCCTCGTATGGAATCCCTGTAAAGAATTAGCAACATGAATTGTTGCACCTGAGTCAATCCACCAAGTAGATTTATCATAACTAATATACAAGGACTCATCTACAAATGTAACTAAATCCTCACCATTCCTGTTGTGGAACTTCAAGAAACCAGGGCAATCTTTTTGCATATGGCCTGTCTTCTCACAGTACATGCACTGATCTGGTGATAGCCAGGGCTTCTTGCGGTACGGGTTCTGTGGTCTGTTGTAGTCCTGAGGCCCATTGTTATTCTGAGGATTCTGAGTCTGAGGGTTCTGAGGGGCCTTACTCAGAGAGTTTGGTGTCTGAGCGCTGGAGGAAGAGCTACCATCCCACTTTGGTTTCCCTTGTGGTCTGGCATTCTTATGGTAGAACTTATTATTGTTGTGCTTCACGAAGAGAGCAGAGTCTCCCCGTGAGTCCTTAAGTCTTTTCTCCTCCTGAGTGGCTTGCCCAAGGAGCTTCTCAATGTTCCACTCCTCAGGTGCCATGTTGTAATGCACAACAAAGGCTTCAAACTCCTTTGGCAAAGAAGCTATGATCACATGAACGACAAATGGGTCTGGAAGAACCATCTTCATTGATGCGAGCTTAGATGCCAAGGTGTTCATCCTCAGTATATGCTCTCTAACACCACCACCAGTGTATTTCTTATTGATGAACTCTCTGATAAGCACACTGGCTTGAGTCTTAGTTGTGCCATGAAATTGGGTCTTGACCCTTTCTAAGTACTCAGTGATGGTGGTGCACTCAGGCAGTGATCCTCTGATGGGCTCTGAAATAGTAGCCTTAGCCAATGTCAGACATTTCTTATTGGAGTTGTCCCATTTTTTCTTAGCAAGATCATAGGACATCCTCACTGACGCATGGTCACGCTTGCGTGTAGCAAACGCTGCATCAGTCTCATTCTCTGCAATGACCGGCTCCTCAGGCTCCTCAGGGCACAGTTCATTAAGAGTTGTGTCATTGTCAGTCATGACAAGGGCTAATTCATACTGCTCACGCCACGGTTTATAGTTGGTCCCGTTGAGCTTCGGGACCATCTGCACCCAGTTGGTGAGTCCTGAAATTCAGATACAAAAATGGTGAGTAAACTTAGTCAAAATAAATAACTGAAATTGAAATTGCATATATTAAAACAACATTGGTCAGTATTAATACATACAATCCTTTTTATTTACATTAAATCTATATCACCGTTGGACAGAAAAATAGAAATAATGCAAAACTAACTAATGGACTAAGCAATTATAATATTGATATAATCAACGCCTGGTCAGAAAATAACAATATTATAAAATTTTCTAATTCTCAAAATTGCCCAAAAATTAAATCTCCGTTGGTTCGAATTTAATTTAGGAGCAAAAAGTCTTACTTAGCAGTGGAAAAACGTGACTAATCATGAACTAATACTGAATTCCAGAAATATTTCTGATGTTGTCGCTAAATAAAATTTGTCTCATTGGATCAACACTTAATTAAACTAAAAAAATTAAATTATGCATACTAAAAATATTTCTGGAATAAAGAACAAAACTTTTCTAATTGCTATTGGCCGAAATTTGGCAAGTGGACGCAGCCACTGAAGCCCATTGCGGCCCACGGCTTGTAACTGTGCAGAAAAAGAAAACTAAAAAAACGGCACTGTGCTTAAGTGGGCTGCTTGAAGCGAATCGGCCTGCCCGCGAATGCGGCCCGTCAAACGGCGCCGCACGCACCACCCGCCTGGGCCGACAGCCCGGTTGAGCGGCCGGTGATGTCTGTGCCGTCGGATGGAATCCGACGGCCGGCGCCCGCAGCAACAAAACCCGGCGCGCTGAACCCTAACCCTAATTCTCATTTCCCTTCTCCCTTCTTTTCTCCCGCAGCACGACGGCGGCCGAAAGACCAGGCGGCGGCGGCGGAGGGGGAGGGGCGGCGCCGCCGTGAGCCCCCTTTGTCGGCGTGCGTGCTTGCCCTCGGTGAGCACGCCCGCCGCCCGTCGGCGGCGTCGCGCAGCGGTGCCCGGCACCTGCTTGATGCCATTCTAAGCCGTCGATGAGCCCAAGGCTCACGCGCGCGGCGTGTTCCCCCGCCGGCGGCGTCTGAGTTCCGGTGAGGTGAGTCATTTCCCTCCCCTCGATCCGGACTTCTAACTTAGGATAGGGTTCTTCCCCCTTCTGAAGCACGGGTGAGGGTTAGGGTTTGATGAATCGATTTGCTTGTCTGAGTTGAATCGGGTTTTTCTTTTCTCTAATCTAAGTTGGATCTGAGGAGTGAGTGACCCAAAACTGGCCCCCACTGTTAGGAGCGACTGATACCAATGTTTGCAAAATCCAGGATCACTAACAGTAGGGATAGTTGGGTACACGATCTTAGGTATGAGTTTCGGGAACATTAAATCCAATGCTAGATCTAAACGGAGATTAGAGGGAGAAGTAGAGTAGTGTGAGTATGAACGACCGTCGGTTTTGGGCGCGGAGGAGTTGGAGTCGGCCATCGTCTTGGAGTCGATGGAGGCTGCGCACGGGCAGCGACGGTCGAGGACGAGTGGTCGATGCAGTGAAGTGTCGCCGGAGAAGGAGCGGAGTGGGTCGCGCGGTGACGGCGGCGGTGACCTTCCCGTCACTTGCTGCGGCCCTCAGATCGGCTAGGGTTGTAGGAGGGAGTGCTGGCGGCGGTCAACCTCGTACCTAGAGCCCCGGCCTCCCTCCTATTTATATCCGCAGTGTGACAGGGGCCCACCAGCCATGAGTTGGGCTGGGCTCCCCGATTAGGAGCAGATCAGGGTCCGTTGAGGACCGTTGGGTCTCAACGTGAGGAGATCAATCCTAACACACATCTCTACCTAATAATAAAGAAGCAAAATTTCAGCCCATCTTTTTTCGTCCATCCATTTTTTGGTCCGTCTCTTTCAAACTACTCGACAATGTCTGGGTTTATAAAAGCCGTGCTCATATGAGGTCGAATAGTTCTTGTGTAGCACGATATGGAGTCCAATTCCAAAACGTATTAAACGCAATCAAAAATAGGATAGAACATGAATTAAAAGAGTTATGTTCCAAGCGAAAATGTAAAATAAAACACAAATATGACTCGAGCTGTGGAGGAGTAGGTGCAGAAAGAAAATTGGATGCAAGACAAAACAAAAGAAAACAAACGGACAGAAAAAAGGAAAAAGATAATATAAAAACCAATCCTAAATAGCATATGTGGCAACGTGCACAAACATGGGTCTGTTTCTATGTCCACGTGATGATGGCATATAGTCCATAACGTGTACGTCAACATGAATCTTGTAAAGTACAAAGTCCTATTAGAGTTCAAAGTGGGCAATGAAGACATGGACAAATCGAGCAAATAAAAAAGAAAAATTGTCGATTTCAGGAGAGAGAGGAAGGGAAATCGATCGACCAAATAAAAAGTTATATGGAGGTGTATCCTATCAGGGTAGGGTGCATTATGGATGGGGCGTGCGAGTTCACCAAGCAAGCCCCTACTGCACATGAGGCCGAGGGCTCGAAGTAACAAACCCTATTGGAGATAGTGCGGGAAGAAATACATATTTTCAAAGAAGAAAATCAAAATCAAAGAGCAAATTCAATCGAGAGAGGGAAAAAGATATTCTTCAGGGGTACAATATCCACCATCACTTGAAGCCGAGCACCGCAGAAAGCCTGGAGTTGTGACTCGCTGTGTAGGACAAGCCGTTGTATATGCTCGTCGGTTAGGATGCGCTAGGCTCGCACCGGCCGAATGAGAATCTTTGGCCGTCTCCAATCTGCAGAGTGGCAAAGACACCTGCGATGTTTCATCGAACGCCATAGACCAGCTCATACCCAACAATAGGACGCTCTTAGAGGTATGCATTCTAAATCAGATCCCACAGACAAGTTGGCCTCCTCCCTTATTGTGGGGTGGCGCGTTTTTGATTCATGAGCACACCTCATGTCTATTTTAGGAGATTGCTACAGTAGGAGAGGGAGAGAATGAGCGAGCATTGACCGAACAAAGAAGATAAATGGCTTCGGAGGCAACGGGGAAGAGGATAATAAGCATAGAAAGAAATCATAATGTGTGAATTTTTTTTTTACGCTGGAAGTTGATATATGCATGTCTATTAGATCATGGTCTAACTAATCAAATCATAACAAGTAGTTATTGTCTAATAGAGTCTAAATAAAGATGTTTCTCGCAAGCTTATGGTTTAACTAATCAAATCATGAGACTAAAATCTCTAACAGTTTGCTGTCTAATCATTTCTAAATAAATATATGTCTATAGCCTATATAGTGTAACTAATCAAATCGTGAATTGAAATCTTTACCGGGTTTGTAGTGTAATTGGATCTAAACAATATATCCTTGTAATCCCTACGGACTACTGAGGGGGCCGTGTCAAAAATCAAAAGATGTCTTCTCTCACAATCATCGATACATGGACAGACTAATTCTCGACACATCAACAACTAATTTCTTGATGTCTTTAATCAAAAATTATAATCATGTATTTTATGGACCTAAAGAATTTCATGCCGGACTAAGAGGATATTCATATTATTGTTGTCATGGTGATCATAAATTAAATTATACTCCCCATTTAAATTGTATAAGTCATTCTCACTTTTTAAGCACATAGGTTTTATAACGTATTAGACATATATAACTTGTAAATTTTATCAAAAAACTAAAACATAACTAGATATTTATGATAATTC
>JADLZL010007850.1:0-57141 GCA_015844335.1 Chrysopogon serrulatus
TATTTTGTTTCATTTTAATCTATTTTCTTATCTAAATACATGTATTTATTCTCAAAGTGACTTTTTACCCTTTGGTAATTAGATCGCGAGTGGCCTGACTCCGTTCGGGGAAAAAAAAACACCGTGGCCTGACTATTCTGCCGCGTTGCCGTCTCCGCCTTGCTAGCTGGGTGGCTTGCCGTGCTGGCCGTGCTCGCCGGCTGGCTGTGCGTGCTCGCCGGCTGGCTGTGCATGCTGGCCGCGGTCATTGCTGGCCTGGGATGGTGGCCGTGGTCATGGCTTGCGTGACATGGCTGGCCGTGACCATGAAATACATGAAATTGTTAAAAATAATTCAACATACTCAGCACAAGTATGACGTTTATCAGGTTGCCAACACCTGCCTTCAGAGTGCTTAAATCTTTACTTTTGTCATTTGCAGGAACACAAAGCATCATAAATAAGACAATCATGTTGCAAACTTTTCAGAACTTGCAGTGGCAACTAGCTTGCTTATAAGAAATACATATATTGCAACTAAAATGCCGCATCAAATGTTTAGCTTTCTCCTCTTTGGAGTCATCTTTTTTGGTGGCGCCGGGGTAGGCGTCGGGCTAGCGTTCTCAGGTTGCGAAGATGTTCCCTCTCCTAATATCTTTGCGACCATGCTGTAAATAAATACTATGAACAATTAGATGTATGGAAAAAATAGTGTATAGTAAATGTGTTAATATTCCTTACCTTCTGGTGACCCTTCCTGGACTATCTCGTAGGATTTCATCCCTAGTTGGCCTCCGTGGGGTGCTAGGTTCTGCCGGTCTTTCTTTTGTGACATTCTTTCTAGGTTGTCTACGCTTCCTACAAGTGATGATATAAGTTAATATTGACATTTTCATTAAAGTTTGTTGATAAAGAAAATCAGCAATTACCCCTTTTTTGCGGTCCCATTATATGGGCACTTGGAACTAGCTTGTCGGTGACCTTTTTCTCCGCATCTTTTGCAAGTTATAGGTCCTCTGATCATCTTCTGTCCCTTTGCATTTGTTGGAACAGTACCATTATCACCTTCACCCTCATCCCATCCCTTCTCACCTTCACTCTCATTGGTACATTTCCCTTTCTTCTTGTGTCCACCTTCATCCCATCCCTTGATTCTTAGTTTCCTCGTTCTTCCAACAGATAATTTAGGTAGAGGTGCACCAACGCCAAATGGCGGTCGACATGTGGCCTTTGTGTTTTATCTGTCATTGGCTCAATCTCTCTACCATAAGCAGCCCTGAATCTATTCACAGAGTAGTACTCATGCACAAACTGTTCTAGATCCACTCCCCTTTGGCGGGTTGCATAGGCCAGTACATGTTGACATGGCTTACTAGTGTGCTGCCATTCAAGACAAGTACATGTTCTTTGGCCTAGCTTGACAATATGCCTCACAGAAACAGCGCCGCTATGGTCCCACACCTCTGCACTCCAGTTAGAACATGGTACAATTTTCAAGTGTCCCAAACCTCTAGTGTTTGCCCTTAGCTGAACCATAATATCTGGGAGTATCCTGCCTTCAGGTAGCCTATATGCAATATTTCTTCTCTTGTTCCATAGTACCATGATCATTTCTCTTATCTTATCAGCAAGGTCAGCCACCGGTAAGTCCTTATGGTCTCTAATCCAGTTATTAAATGTCTCAGCAATGTTACTACTTACTAGTTATATAGTCACACTTAATTTCTGGATTGAAACCACATCTGTACCATAATAGCTTATGATTGGCTGTAACCATTGCCTTTGCAGCAGCTGATTCACTTATCATTTTTGCTATATTATCATAGAAAATCTCCTCTGTGTAAGCCCTTGCAGCAGGATATATCTGGCCAAACCCTCTATATCTCTTCTTGAAGTTTCTGACCATATGATAAAAGCATTCCCTTTGCTCTGCATTAGGGAATACATTCTTCATTGCATTCTCCAAGCTCTTGCAAGCATCGAGAACAAAGCGCAAGGAGTGGAAGATCACCTATAGCTTTCTTTAATTGCTGCATGAACCAAGTCCAATTGTCTGTTGTTTCCTGAGCTATGAAGCCATAAGCAACTGGGTACATCCAATTGTGACCATCAATTGCAGCTGCTGCAGCCAAATGACCATTCCACCTCCCATTAAGTGCTGTAGCATCTACACTCAAATGAGGCCTACAACCTTCTAGGAATCCATCAATGCATGGTTTCAGGGCACACAGAAAAAACGGTGGAAATATATCTCACCATCTACCTCAAGAACATCAATCTCAACGACACTCCCGGGACTCCGCTTCATCACCTCGGCCTTCCACCTAAACAATAGCTCAAAGCTATCGACCATTTCCCATAAATCTCTTCGAGAGCTCTTTTTTTACCCCGCTGTATAGTGTCATATCCAATTGTACACCTATGATTTGGATTTGTCTCCAACCTCAATTTCAGATCCTTGGTACCAAGGTTTGGTTCAATTCTAAGGATATCCACAGCCCTGCTAGCTACCCACTTGCAACTTGGAGTTGTAACCTGCATCCTCTGGCTAGACACACATTTATGTTCATCCACTAAGACGGTTACCTACAAAAACAAAAAAAATGATATTAAATTACATAACAAGATGAATAATTGAATTAAGTGATATAAAAAATATTTTACCTCCACAGTAGCGCTGCCATCCAGTTTCGAGCCATTTATCCTCCAAGGACAAGGACCTGTTGATTCATCACCAGACTTGCAAAAACCCCTATATTTCTTTGTAGTTGACTTCTCTACTCCTAAATGGAACTCCTTCTTGATGGCATAGGTCCGCACTGCCAACTTGAACTCTTCCATTGTTGGGTACTGTGTCCCAACCTCCATCGATGGGTTGTCCTTATCATATGAAATGACAATCTCACCCGGTACAGCATCATTAGTAGGAATAGCAGCACCATCAACATCTTGACCAAGCTCATTGCCCTGTTCATCCATTCGACGATCAAATCCTTGTGTAGATATATTTGGTGTGCCCTCATCTGCCAAGCCTAAAAAGCTCGCACATTTGACTCTCGCTCATAAGTTCAATTCGCCCCTCATCATCTCGTGTCTCCACAATTTGTAATGTTGTCCAATCAACTCTTTCCAAATTTTCCACATCATTTACTTGAGACCTATAAACAAGAGAAACCTACTTTTACTACTGTCTTCTACTGGACCAAAAACAAAGACAGGAAGAATTATATGAACAATAAATAAATAACTGTGTTCGTTGGCGATTGATTGACGAAAGAATAAAGTGTTCGTTCTCTTCTACTGGAACAAAGTACTACTACTAATGAATGAATAACAATTAAACAAGAGGCAGCTAGCAGTGTTCGTTCGAAAGAATATATAAATAGTAAATAACTAAACAACAACTGATTAAACACTAGGACCAAATAAAATAATAATGTTTCAATACATCCCATACCGAGTCCTCCGCCACTGCATCAAATATTTACTACTGACTACTACTGTACTGGTATGAAATAATAAGATCAAGTGCATCGAAATTATACCTTTCCAATTGAAGAACAGGAAGGTTGTATTCTATTGCCGGATGACTAGTAGTAGGCAACAGAGACCTTGCATGGGCAACAGCATCTATGGGCGCTTGGTCTGCCTGGACATCGGGTGCCATCTCCATCCCTACGGCGTCCAGCACTTGGCCATCTCGACCTTGGCCGGTCGTGGCCAGCCGTCCCAGCGCCCTCTGCTGCCAGCCCTACGGCGCCAGGCGAGGCAAGCCCTAGGTCGCCCGCCGTCTGGTCTCCTGCCAGTGTGACGAGGCTGCGACATGGTGCCTGCACGGCCGCCCGAAGGGGAGCAGATCGGGCGCCGCCCGTCGGGGGCTCGTCGGGCGATGGCGGATCGCCCGGGAGAGGCGACGCCATGGTGGGGGCGGCGGGAGTCGTGATCGACGGAAGAGTCGCGATCGATGGAAGAGGAGACGTCGTTTTTTTTTCCTTAACTGATTAACTGAAACGTCGTGTACAAAGCCTGAAGGGCAATACAGTCATTAACTGAAAATACATGTATTTTGAATTACTAAATTTGATTAAAATGAAACAAAATATCATTAGAGCTTATAAACAACGTTTGGAGTCCTATTTGAGAGAAACAAACGTTAGGAATCCTATTACGGAGAAGCCACTTGTTTAGAGTCCTATAATAGCCAATTTCTCCGATGAAACGGGTGCAGCACATCCCTTTAACTCTGCGCGAAGGACGCGCAACCCCGGCAATGAACACGCACACTAGCACACTACCCGGGCCGTCCGCTACGTCGTCAATTTCCTCTTTCTCCCGGCGAATGTGCTCGATGTGTGTGTTAATTAGGTCGATGGGATCGTGTATTCGATCAGGCCAGCAACGCTTTTCTGATAGCCTAGCGTACTTACCCCAACACCGACCGCGGGAGAGCCAGCGTGGTCACGTGTGTCACCGTCGCCATTGAAGCGAGCGAGAGCGAGGCCTGGCCGGGCCCGAGCCCGTCCCCTGGCTCCTCGCAACCTGGCAGCAACTAGTCTGCTTCCTTTCTGTTTGGACCTGGGACTGGGAGCAAAACATGGGGCGGCACACTGTTCGTATCGTTGTTGTCTGGATTGCCAGGACGCCGGCACGCACGGGGGTGAGCTGCCACCGCACGTACGCTCTTGGTCCTGGCTGGACGCCATCTTCCTAGGCTCTCTGGGAGTCTGGGGCGCTAGCTGGGCTGGGCCGTGGCTGGCCGCCGCCGTCACCTGCTCGCTGTCCCGCCGCCTCTCGGAGTTCCCCTGTCCCCAATCCACACCGTGCGCGCGGCTCACCTGCGACGCGCGCTCGCCGAGGGAGACCTCGCCATCTTCCCTGAAGGGACCACGTGTGCTTGGAGCCGAGCTCATCGACGCCGCCGTGCTGGTGGCTAGCTGTGGAGTGCCTAATGAACATGTTCCACGTCACGACGGCGAGGGGGTGGAAGGGGATGGACATGGACATGGACATGGACCCCTTCCACTTCTTCGTGAACCCTCAGTGTACGCGGTCACATTCCAGCGCGACGGCGCCACTGCCCACTGGGTGGCTAAACTACGTGCAGAAGCAAAGCATGGCCTCCACGCTGCCGTACGAGTGCACTGGCCTCACCGGCCGGGATGGACAAGTACAGGGGGTAGAGACAACAAACCTTGTGACTTCGTGCACCGTAGCTCGCGTAATAATCAGGTTCTAGTGGTACTGAATATACTGTCAAATCGACTAGTGCCTACTACTAGACATGACATAAAACGTGGGTCCTTTTTTGGGGAGCCGGGGAGGGAAAAACATAGTTCCATTAGTCACGTGGTCTCTATGAATATTTTAATTATAATATGGCACAAAAAAGTTATCATTTAATCCATTTTTATAATAAAAATATGATTGTACATGATTATATATACTTAAATATAGACATTTCATATATATATATACTAGTATAATGCCCGTGCTAACGCAACGGTTTTATCTTTAGGATGCACATAAGAACAATGAATAGTTATTACACTTTTAATTATCTTTAACCATGAATACAATCCAGAGACACTTTATTATATCAATAAATGGTAAAAAAAAAAATTTATCATAGTAACCACCTAAGTTACATTGTGCGCAAGGCCTTAATCATTTCTTGAAGATACTGTGGTAGGTTGCTAAAACATTCGTTTGCACGACTCATCAAAATGTCGGCCAAGAATTCTTGCCTTTGTGTTGTTGATAGCTGCGTGACAAACAAGAACATAAATTTTGTTATTAAATTCCTATATGTAATGTATGCAATATATGAAGATATTTTATATGCTTACAGTGTCGATCGGTGGCAGTTTTACGCCATCCCATGTCTTCATAAAATTGTACACAAGGAAGCCTCCCAAGTTCCTGGTGAAGAGCATTGTATATTTCGTGTACATAAATCAAATTACTATTTATACGTTCTGATAATATGATAAGAAAGATCAAGCATATTATAAGAGATTACCAGTTGTCATTACTTGGAATCTTTGTGACACTTGGAGGGTATTTTCGCTCCCAGGTAAAAAAAATTTTGGTTCCATTTAGAATTTATCAATCCCATGGCAAGAGCAAACCTTCTCGCAATGGTGTTAAGTGTAGGGAGATATGCCATGTGTTGATCATAACCTCTGCTACATATAAGATCTTGAAGTGGATCCATAATGTGCACAATTTTATTTGGAATTTCCAATATATATAAGGTGTATAGTCTGTCTTGATAATATGGCAGTAGAATCTAAAAGAACACATAGATGACAATATTATGTATAAGGTGTATAAATGTTAATGTTAAAGTAAAGAGAACAGTTCTATTAAAGGAGACAGAACGTTACTCACAATGCCACGTTCTTTAATATCATACTGCATGTCAGGCCAGCACTTAAGAACTTCTCTCAGTTTGTTATGGTCAACTATGTCAGAACATCGTGGATCTCTTCCAAACTGAGTTGCTTCCTGTTGATTGTTGGAAAAATTATTATTTTTCGGTTAATAATAGAATCACGTATTGTAATTTGCAATTATTTGATGATTCATACAATTTATTTAAGAAATATAATTATCAACTTACAGCAAACTTGAGGTCCATAAAGTGGTAGTTTCTTTGCTGCAATATGATGGCTTGGTTCCACGCAGCCATTCGAATAGCTATGTTAAAACAATCATGATCCATCTCCATTTTGTCATCTAAAATATTTAAAATTTTTCTGGCACTTAAGGAAATTGGGTATGGCCTTGAACTTGTGACCCATTCTTCGCTATAAAAAATAAGTCAAAGGAACAAATTACTTATTGTTCGCAATTATAGAATTGGAAATGTAATTTCCTACATTAGAAGGAAAACAATATACTTTAGAGCGGCTTACTCTAAAGATATAGAATCAGCAGTTGAGATCAACTGGATGCATGTGCATATGCTCGCCAACAATTCTTGTCTGGTTGTCCACTTTACTACACTTCTCCACTGTCCCGACAGTATAATGTCCACTTCATCGAGCATTTGGACATCATCATCAGTATCCTCGATGGTTTCATTTGGTTGCATTGCAGGCTGTGTCTCGCTTCGCTCTGTTCATAGTGGAGTGAAACAAGATTGTAGCTAGCTTGAATCTGAAGTTAGTTATATCACCCTGAAAGTTTAAATATTCAAGAAAGTCCTAAGGTGTTAAATGATCATAAAATAAACATTGCAGCTAAAATAAAGATTGAACATAAAATTTAAATATTCAAGAAAAATTTTTAATTTCAGCTAGCAATGTTTATATAAAGATATTTATTTCGGGAGCGTTACTGGGTGACATTGTTTGATAAAGTAGTCCCAGTCCAAAACTCCATAAATTTTAGCATCCATAACCCGCAACTTACACTGTGTAACATTACACCAAAAATATGAGTGATACATATATAGTTGCTGATCTAGAAACTGCATATATACACAAGTAGTTGGATGATGTTTACCCATCTGTCTGCTGCACCGTTGGGTGATTTTATGTGTTTGTATCCATTTTGTCTTCGATACCCTTTTCCCACTTGTTTTGGTCAAGCTGTAAGTATTGCGCTTCACGTTTTAGTATTCCTTCCATTCCTCTTAGCTGTTATGGCCAAAACACCATGTTTTGGAAAGGGTTAATGATAATGGAATAGCATATAAATACAAATAGATATACATGTGCATTTTTGTTATGCTTATTTAGCCTTACCACATAGTCAAGATCTTTCAAGTTTGATATAATTTCTCCAAACGAATCCAAAATATGCACCTCGCCTTCTTTAGCATTCACAATCGCTAGATACCAGTGATATCTCTCAATATTTATTGGCAGGAATACCTATAGTAAATAGTTATATCCATTATTTTTTATATGTTTCAATGCACAAATACAGCATCTCTCAGTTTTAGCTGAACAAATATAGCATATATCAGATCATGTGGACAAGCTTACCATATGAGCATTTAAATAATTTCGGACCCATTCTTTTTTGAACCTTGGCATCTCTAATACTGATTGTCGTTGGAGTTGTCATGCCGTCGCGTCTGAGCAATTGGGTAATAAATGAAGTCTCCATATAAACATCCCCACCTTCTCTATGAAGTAGGTGTTCTTCATGCCTCATCAATTCGATATACGCACTTATGACCTGCAAGGTTTTTATTTGTTAGCCAACATATGGCCATAGTTAATTAATGCAACAGCACTGGTAAAAGATACTTACAGCTCCATTTACATGCACATCGTCACGAAAACAGACAATCCATGTCATCTCTTTTTGAGCCATGTATCAGCGATTCGGACGATTAAAGTGTCCTTTTCTAGTCTCTTCATGTTTAGTATTAAGTGGACATCTTCTTCTGTGCATTCATAATCTAAAGAGAATTTACCTTGATTAATAATAAAATAAGAATACTTCAACATTAATTTATAAAATCAAATAATAAGATACAATTCATGACGACTCACCTTGAGGCATGATTATTGCACATGATGCTTTGTTAGGTTTATTATATTGGGGGATTTTGATTGCATCCTTGTTCAAATGAACTGTTTCATGCACTTTGCTTTCCTCTATGATACTGCCGTCATGGTCACGCTTCCGACTCTTGTTGGCGTCTCCATCATTTTCACCCTGTGTAATTGTATTGGACGCTGTTATTTTTTCTGCCTGGGCAAGTATCTCAGCACTCCCTGAAACGCTAAGTATTTGAGCACTCTCAACAGGTTGAATTCTTGGCTCAGTCTCTGTATGCAGATGAGCAAAGAATAATTAAAAAAATAATTAATAATATTAGTGTCCAAATTTATGAGGTGACTGAACCTTCAGGTCCATTTATTTACAGGAACTCACCTGAGTCGTCGAGCAGAGTGCTTTCAAACTGTGGTACTACATCATTTCTTTCATCATTTGGAGTAACAGCTGACTGGTGCACCTCCATGGGTGTGTCAACTAAGGCAACATCATGGGGATGATCATGTGTCACCATGTTTGTTTCTTAATGGATCAAAGGTAAATAAATGAAAGCAGCATCAGGTGCAAATATTGATAAGACAAAACTTCTTAGAATGGTAGTTTGAACTGTGTAAATGTACAAACCAGATCCATCTAGTTCACCTCTGCCCGTTAGTTTTTGGCGTCATCACTGACCTTTCACCACTCGCAAGTTGCTCTAGCAAAACACTCAAGATGGCCAAATATCTAAAATCGCGGATCATGAATTCAATCGTTGGGCGTCGGGAGAGTGAGAGACAGGCGAGCATATACCTTTGGCGAGATTTGGGACGGTACAGGTGTGTTGCCGACGATCAGTATGGCGGCGGCGGCACAGGTCGTTCTTGGCGCCCTGCAGCACGGCGGCCGTGCAGCTCGGCGGCGGTTCAGCACTTGCGTTGGCGGCGTGGTAAGCAGTTATGGCAACGTCGCAGCAGGGTGGGCCAGGCGCCCGCGCGGCGTGCAGGCCGCGATCGGGAGCAGGGAGCCTCCTCGGGCGATACAGGGCAGGCGGCGTTAGGGGTGGTGCGAGTACTTAATAGGCTGATCAATAGGTGCTAACGCTCCCCTAAACCGTGCCTAATGGTCTGATGATTATGCTCTGCATCCGACGTCAATCAGTGATTGAGGTAGATTGATTTAGTTTCTATATATGGGCAGTAAATTGATTTGTTGCCATGACTATTCTGTGTCACGGTGATTTAGGCTGTTTGGTTTAGTTTCTATATTTTTTTATTTAAGCAACACGTACTCCATTACAATTTTGGCCCACGAAGTAACCAAAATAATTTATTTGTCGATATCATTAGAACTGAATAAAAAGATAAAACACAAGAAAAGGGTGTTTTGTTTGCCACGAACATATTTGGAGGGAGAGCATTTGTTGCATATCAGTTTAGAGTTTAACCTGTACACAATAATTTTGTATGAAACTTGAAGCAAAAAAACACGGATGGGCTGATACTCCTGCAGTGGCTACCATGAGATGAACGGCACTGCTGCAGAGAACAAGGAAAACGGAGGCATGCTGTGAATGTCGCACATATCGCCTCAGCTTGAATTGTTCGGTTTCAGAACAAAATCACATGGGCACCTGCTCTTAATCCTAGCGAGTAGTGGCTCGAGACCAAATTTATTAACCAAAGCTAATTAATTACCATATTGGACATGACATAAAAAATTCTGAAATGTAGCCTGACAGAAGACTGCAAAAATTATCATCTTGTTTCATACTCCCAACAATCTGAGAGCAGGATATACATAATTAAAAATAAAAAGTTGTCTACATTGCAGGAATTTAAAAGGTGTGCAGTCCTTGTCGTTTGCAGAGCATATAAACAGAGAAGCGCCTGCGCCATGGCCATCTTGTTGAGCGCTCCCACCCTACAGGTGTGGACACAAATACATTAACATCCTAAAGAAAAAAATTAATATAGGAACTGTCTGATCATAACATGGCCAAAAATATTATATCATGCTGACATCTGGTTAGAAGTTTGGAGTATGCCCACCATTAGTCAACTGTTAAGAACGTCTTTATAAACAATATTTTTGGTGATGTTTCCGGCGGACTCCAGATCTTGATTTGGTTTAGCCAAAACTCTTGTAGTTGATCTTGATACCCCCCTTGACAGTCCAACATACAGCTGCCCATGTGAGAATACAGGCTCTGGAAGGTATATCCCTACATTTGGTATGGTTTGCCCTTGTGCTTTATTTATTGTCATTGCAAAACTTAACCGAATTGGAAATTGTTTCCTCTTGAGTTTGAAAGGGAGTGAAATATCATCAGATGGAGACATAGGGATCCTGGTTATGAACACTCTCTTTCCTTGATGTTGCCCACCAACGATTTCTGATCGATTGCATTGTCTTGGAATGCTCGACCATCAGTCTTGTTCCATTGCACAAGCCATTGTTAGGATCAAGATTGCGGAGCAAAGTATAACAGGACAGTTGGGTTTTACCACAAGCACATGTGGAGGGAGACCATTTGGAGTGGAGTTAAGAAACTCTATTGGATAGTTGTTTCTTGAATCATCATCAACACTGTCGAAACTATGATAAACCTTCTCTTCTCCTGGAAACATGGCAATCATCTTAGAGTTTAGCTGATCAACATGCTCATTTTTTGTTGACAGGATTGCACGTGTGCTCATATAACCGGTGATCGGGCATTTTGCTCAAGTGATGGGAAAACATCTTTGAATAAGTGTATTAATTGAGACATCACTGTTATACGTATAAGGAATCACGATTTCTTCCGGCGGTCGAACATAATCATCTTGTATGGTTTCTTCAGTTCCATTCCCAATTCTAAGTAGATAACTTGAAAACCATGGGTCCGCTTTGAGACCGCATGTTCCTTGTCAATCTTATGAGCCTTATATTTTCCCACAAATAAGATCTCTGCAGAGAAGCATCTGTTACTTGTGCTCTATTTCCACGTGGAACCACAGGAAGCACCTGTCTAAAATCTCCTCCAAACACCACAACCTTACCCCCAAACGGCAAGGAACAGTTCATAATATCTTGCGAGAGACCTATCAAGACACTCAACGACTGTCGTCTTGTCATAGCAGCTTCATCCCATATAATCAAGGGCGCCCCCTACGGAGCAACTCTGCGGTGCCGCTCTACGCTTTCGAAGTTGCATGTGCTATTCTCAGTAAGTGTAATTGGTACCTTGAATCTTGAGTGTGCTGTGCGTCCTCCGGGCAATATGGATCTTTGCTATGCCTGAAGTTGCGGTAGCAACTCCTATTAATCCCTCCGGCGAACTCTACCAAGAATTGCTTTGTATAGGAATGTTTTTCCTGTTCCCCCTGGGCCATCAACGAAGAACACTTGGCTTTGTTTATTCAACACATGATGTATGATTTCATCAAATCCTGCTCGTTGCTCCATGTTCAGAGCTTGATATAAATCAACATGTTCTTGTTGTACTTTGGTATGGATAGCTCCTCTCGACCTCTCTCATCATGTCATTGGTAAACTGAATGGTGTACAAAAAATAACAAAAAGTCATTTTCATGTCTGTGAAGATGTTAATAATAATGTTATAAATTATATAATATTAAATGGAAAAATAATAATTTAATAATTACCAGAATCATTAAGCTACGGCAGATCATAATTTTTTATATCCTTCCCCATGGACTGAATCATTTCTCTAATATCTCTCAATACCATTTGTTCGACTATAGTTGAGTTTGAGCAGTCTCTTTTATAATCCTCAGACATTGCATCCCTGTGTTTATCCCACAGCTCATGTACATTGGTGGCCTCACAAAATACAAGAATAGTTGCAAATAATCTGCGTAATGCAGATGGCATCTGAAAACTTTCAGCATCACTCAAGGCATCATCAAGGGACCTGTCTGTCTCAATTAGCCCTCTCTTCTCACATGTCTCTCTGAATGTAGAGTATGTGATGCCATCAACTGTTCTTAAATCATCATATGAGTATGCACCTCTTACATGATTTAGAAGCACTCTTAAGAAATATCTTTCCCCTTCTGCTGGGTGTGCATACACAATCCTCCCAATCTGTCCTAGCTTAGTCTTCCTTCGCTGCCACACCTTGCGCCCACTGATCCACCGGTAGTGTTCTGGGAACTCCCTGTATAATAATGTCCTTGCAAAACCATCGAGTGCGGTTCACGTTGAAGTACTCTGTGAGAGTAGTCCTGGTTGAAGATGGCCTATCAATAACATCTTCCAGGGTTTGAGACTCATCAATAATGACAGACTGCATATTTGGTAGATGCAGTTGGAGCTGCAAAACAGAGGGATATACACCGAATAGATGGAATCCAAATATCCTATGTACAGCTTCAAGGCGGTGATATGTATCTAGCATTGCGGTATTGATGGATCTCATTGATTACTCAGCGCTTTCAATGAGAATGATGCACAGTCATGGCCTTTGTATACATATTTGAATAGGTACTTACAAGCTTTGATGCTTGAGCAGGCTTCTACATTCATGTGACAATTAAACCTCATTAGGAGCCCAGGATTATATGGAACCACCCACCTATTGTCCAACTCTGCACCTCTTATTTTGACTCGACGTCCATCATCTCTCCTCCTATACAGCGGATATGAGTCTTTCCCCTGTTGTGTTGCTTGACAAAAGTGCCGTGGATATTGAAACCGGCAGGATCCATCAATCATACACGGGCAATTTTTATTTAATACTCCACATGGGCCATGGAGCATATGATTAATAACAAGTCCATGCAACACAGGGTACTTGTCCTTGTTTGGTATTTCTGCACTAATAACTTTGTCGTATTCATCAGGACTTGTCAATTTACTCCCTGGCCTCATAATCAAAAGGATGTGTTCATGGGGCATGCCCCTTTTTTGGAATTCAGTGACATGAACATATGCTGCTACATCTCCAAAGTACCTTTTCTTTACCAATAAATCCATTAAGGATCGTAACTTGGCCCTATAGACTCTTGAGACCAAGTCGGGTCTGTCCTGTGGCTGTTGGCCAGGATCAAGGTTTTCTGTGATTTCCTGCCATTGTGGGTTGCATGTCATTGTGATGAAATAATCTGGTTTGCCAAAACGCTGGACAATTGCCATTGCATTAAGATAGCGCCTTTGCATGTCACGATCACCACCAGGGAAAGAGCGTGGCAACACAATTCTCTTGCCAACTTCAGAAGCTCTAGTCTCTCCGCTGTTACGTGCATCAACCACACCCTACATGAATAAGTGTAATAATGCCAAGAATTAATCCTTGTTGTTGCACCATTTCACAGGTATAGGATATTTGCATATATTATGAGAATAATTACATCGAAAGATTCCGAGCCGCTTGGAAAAGGAAAGAGGAAATCAACCGCTACTGGAATGGTCAGCATAAAAGAAAGAGCTTGATACGAGTGTTAAAAAAATGTTCCATTACCTGATATACTTCTGCTCGTATAAGTTTTTGGTTCGTCGGGTTAGAGTACCAATCAAGTCTCATTGATTCAATTTTGATATACATGTCGACAGCCCACTGTTGGAAAAGTCGTCCTCCAAACAACAGGATGTTAAAAACGCCCCGTCTAACTTGCATTAAGAAACAATAGTATTCTCGCGCGGTGACAAATTTTCCGGACTGATTTTCCTCAACAAGGCTACTTAAGTTCTCTCCTGGTTGTACATCAGCGTCATTTTCAGCATCATCTGAAAAAACAATACAGACAAGGATCAGTTATATTTGAAATTTAAGTGGACATTTTAAAATACACCAAACTTTAACCTGTAGCTTGCGCAGGAGTGGTAGCTTGAATAGTAGATGCTCCACTATAAGGCATAAATTTATTCCAACCAGTTTCTCCTCTAGGTTTAAACAAAGGGTATGATAATGGATCATAACAACCATGATATGCTTTGATATATACTGGGCGGTCTCCTCTTGCATACACAAGCACACTCCTATCAAACGTTTTCTGGGGGTCATTTCCTTCAGTCCAGATAGCAGCTACATGGGAGGCCGTCGGTGCATTGTACCTTAAATGCACGATGATGAGTGTAAATGATGGAACATGTTGATCAATAAGGTAGTATATTTATAAAAAAAAAACTCACAAAGGGTGGTAGGAAAGTTACCTCCTCTGATCTGGCGTCAAATTAGTATTTAGTTCAATTACATAGTCATCAAGGTTTGGAATGGCACCAACCCTCTTGAAGGTGTGAACATAAGGGTTATCATCAAGTATCATGAGCACAGTTCTTATAACGTTGATGTCAAGATCGGGGAGATCTTTTTTTATTCTATGCGCCAATGTTTCATCAGTTGTATCATAGAAGTACAGTTGCATTTGCCGCGGCCCCTGAGAACCTGGGACCAAATGATCAAGATAATGATACAAGGAACCCTGCACTCTAAAGTTGTATATGCCGGTGCGAGCTGCGGTGGCAACTCGTTGGTCCACGGTGACACCAAGAGTCGTGAAAGAGAAATGTGAGTTGAAGTACCGTATATGTTTTCTAAAATATTTTGCATCAGCATCAACCTGGCTGGTAAATAACCTATGTAACTGAGAAGGCACTTGAGGAATATGCACATGAATCTTTCCCTTTCTGCAACAAAACCCGGGCGGTTCATACTCGAACCGTATGGCACCACAGTACATGCAATCAGGTACCTTTTTTCAGTACATGGTGTTGATCGGCAAATCAGCATAGACATAGTCATAAGGGTCGTCGTCTTCAGGAAGTCCATGAACCCGATATGATTCAAACTCGTCACCTGCATATATAGTTATGATTGGATTGATGCTTTTGAATAGTGAAGCAATGCGTGCTGCATTGGTGAAAACAGAGTTACCTTGTCCATGAGTATGCATAGTTTCGTCATCGTCACTTTCATCTTGTATGCCTTGAAGGTGATCTGACGCACGAATGAGCATAGGAAGGCATCATCAGTCAGGTATTAAGTAATGAATATTTGATCACAACTATGACGTCACGCTGCATGTGAATAATAGAGAACCAACCCTCATCAACATTTTCGGACTGTGGGTGTGCCGGTTGGAACAAGCTGCTGTCATACTCATCTAAATCATCTAGGATTGCACTGAATGCCTGGTGAGACGGGGCAATATCTGTTTGACCAGCATAAAAGGATTATAATTAAAAGCATAAAGGATGTAGACTAAAATTGTATATAGATGCAAGGGAAAGAACTTGGCTACCTGCAGCATTGGAATTCATGTGTGGAGTTGTGGCCACGGTCCTGTGTGCGCTCGTTCTTTTATCCCTTGCATAGTCTCGTTTTCTCTCTAAAATTTTCTGTCTCTTTGATTCTTCCATATTGATGAACCTCTCTCTACTTCTCAGAGTAATGCTGTTGGCACTTGAATTGGATCCTGTTTACCAAATATATCGTGTAAACATAATGATACAAGGATAAAAAAAAACGTAGTTAGCAGGGGTGAAATTATTTTAGTGATGCTGACACACCTGGATCCATTAGTGTTTGTGCAGTTTGGTTAACTGCAACATGTCCACACACTTGTTGACTGATCCTTCTGGTGTAGTTATCATTTCGATGCAACCAGTCTGAAGACTCATTCGGGTCTTGGTTTTCCTGGTCTTGCATGGAGGTTGATGTTCCAGCAATTCCGATGTCACCAAATGTGATGGTTGGAATGGAACGGTTCATGTCCGGTGTTGCTATGCATCCTTCGTTCGATGTCGGCACATGCCCTGATTCATGAATCATGTTAGGCGATGTTGAACCCATGGTTGGCAAAGTATTTGGAAAGAATAATCATATTTTTATCATGACAAAGTACCACTAAATATTTCCGATCCACGGGCGCTAGATTGGTCCAATTGTATTGTTATACCACTTGTTAAGCTCCTTCGCGGGACCAAGACTCACGCCCTTTTATTTCTCTCCCTCCCTGTCCTCGGGAGTTTCTTGAGCTCTTATCCTCGCGGTACTCACGTTGCTTCCTATTCCTTTCAAGCCTCCTGCGTTCCTCTTCACTTGGAGCTGTGGGATATATATTTATTATGGTACTCTGTTAAAGTGTCGAGCAATACATATATGGAGAAGAATGTTTTGTTCACACATACCCGGGGTGAGTAGGTTTGTGACATCGCTGAGTGCAGATTGAGATCCTCCCGGCGTATCCATGTATCAGCCTCTGATTATTTTGTTTGAACTGAAATGAAAACAAAACCTGATATTGGCCTGACGGTAAAATCTGGCATATAACACTGTTATTTGCTGAAACCAGATCGATCTCACTGATAACATCTACAAATATGACTACCGAGGTACTGTACCGACTTCAGCACTGAAACTGTTCTAATTTCTGCATAGGCTGCCTTGCATAGCCACTTCTAATGGTCTGGTAGTTTGATTTGCTAATTGCTGCATTTTTTATTAATAACATGCTATAAATTATTATATATTATAATATCTGTATAGGCTAATTCTTTGTTTACACACGCATTGACACCCTCTAATAAGATTGGAAGAAAAAATATGTTGTTCATTCTGCAACCATTAATTATTTTGTTCATTGTGTAACCAGAAATATATCAGGGGATAGTAAATTGAAGCAATTTGCAAAGGACAAATTATGAGAAACAAAAGGTTATTTGTTTAGGCATAAGTCTTGGTCAATCATAAAGGGAACCAACATGCTAGTTTGAGATGACGTTTTTTATTGGCCTGTATGGAAGAGACAAAGAGACGTCCGCTAACCTTGATGAGGATTGCACGTATGTGTGGAACAAGAATGCGAGGATGATCCGGCGAGGAGGACCACGAACTTTGCGGCCAGGAGTCGTGGCACCAGGATCCGGGCGTTCCGTAGTAGATGGGATAGCAATCCTTGCGTTTACCAGCAAGTGCTGTGCGTCGTGCTGTGCGTCGCCGGGCGACCAGGCACCCGGCGGCTGCTACGTCGAGGTCTCCATCTCCCTGATCCTCGGTTGCATCAGATGGGATGGCCAGCAATCCTTGCGTTTACCAGCAAGTGCTGTGCGTCGCGGGCGACCAGGCACCCGGCGGCTGCTACGTCGAGGTCTCCATCGCCGTGATCCTCGGTTGCATCATTAGGTCGCGGATGTCGTCAACGCCGCCGCGGACGACCCGTGACGGGGAGGATTTTCAGGCGCGAGGTGGAGGGGGGGAGAGGGGAGGTGTGACACTTTTGATCTGGGCCGCACGATGTCAATGAGTAAGGAGAGAGAATGAACGAAATTGAATCTGGGCTGTCTATTTTAATTGTGTTGGTTTCCTGGGTACAATTTTGTGGGTGCACTAAGACGGGGCTCCTCAGCGGGGGACGTTTTGTTGTGTGGCTGTAGGAAAGAAAACTTGGTGCATTAGTAGGTTGATTTATCACATTTATGAGGTGTCATCGTATTGTCTATCCCTCGTTAATTAAAATATCTCGTTCCACCGCTATAGAGAACTGCTGATACATTTGAATTTAATTTGATCTCAATCATTAGCATACCCATCCTATTTTTCTCTCGGCTCGTGTATGACACCAACCACTCAACCTCCCTTCACCTCATCGCTGAGGTTGCTAACACCGATGTGCTTGCCATAACTCTTTCACCGCCTTGCCTCTTTCTTCTAGGCACTTGCTCTAGCCAATGTCGATAGTCCTGCTCTAGTCAAACTTTGTCTAGGACGATGATGGCCGCCTTCGCCCATGAACTGTCCAACTAGATGTCCATTATTGCCTCGTTGTGCTAGCCACCACAACCTCTAGTCTGAACTATCACCATCAGAGCTTTTATATGACTATCATATTACAACAATAGTTGTTGGCATGCACGAAAATTTTATGTACGAGAGGACAGAAGTGTTGCTAAGCCAAGATAAAAGAAGTGAAAAGATAGGAGACTATTGACATGTTATAAAGATATAGTATAGTTAGATAGACACACTCTAATAGCTTAAATTGGAGGATCAACCCATAATTCGCTTCCTCTTGCTATAGTGCACAAAGGAGTCGGAGTTGTCATTTCAAGAGAAAACCAAAAACAATAATTCATAATGCGCAAGAGAGTTAGAGCCTATTTAGATTTTCTAGTATAAAGTTTAGTGACTGAAGTTAAGGTCTAAAAACTTTATACCACTTAAACTCACTTTTGTGGTCCGAAGTTATATGAGATGATCTAAAGTGGTCTAAAAGTGACCTCAACTTCAAGAGCTAAAATTGTCTAAAGTTTAATTACTAAAGTTTAGACCATAGATCCTTAACAAGACCTTACATTGGAAGCCGTTCTACCACAGGTATAAAAAAGTGGTTATATGCTATCCTGAAATATAATAATACACAGTATATATTATCAATATAGAAAGAAGCATAACAATATTCCATAATCTAAAAAGAACACAAAAAATGCGAATCTCCAGGCACCTGCGCGGCCAGATCCCTCCCTCCATCCGAGCGGCCGCCACCGCCGCCGATGCCGTTAAACCCTAACTGCAACCTCTCTCCCTCTTGACACTATTTCTAGGGTTTTACCCGCCCCAATAGTGCCTCTTCCGTCTCTTCCCCTCCAACAACAGCAGCGCCGCCGCCGCCACCTCCACCGACTTGCCGGGAGCGTCGCCGGAGGAAAGCGCCATGGATCGGTACCATCGGGTGGAGAAGCCGCGGCCCGAGGCCGCCGCCATCAGCGAGAACGAGATCCGCATCACCACCCAGGGCCTCATCCGCAACTATGTCACCTACGCCACCTCCCTCGTCCAGGTACCGAGCTCCTCCCGTAGTCGTTATGCTGTTGGGACGACTTGTCGATCCCGTCCATGCTTCCTACATCGCTCTGCTTGGGCTCCGTCCGTCAGACCAGATCTTGCTGCCGCATGTGGAGGCGGCAATAATTGCTGAGCGCGGACATCCTGTGGTGTCGAGAAGTGAGGATTTCAGATCGGAGAATACGCATTGTAGAGAAATGGCGGATTGCAGTTTGTCCTTTTTTTTTCTTTTTTGAAACTGCGGTTTGTCCTAAATGGTTGCCTAGATGCTGGCGACGTTTGCGGTATGTCTACAGTTCTGTGATTTGCTTCCCCCTGTGTGTTGTATCGCATCAGTTTTTGCAAGGTAATGTTATGCAAACTAAAGCTCCGGAACCGTGTAGCATGGAGTGACGACTGTCATCCCTATTCAGGATATATAAGGGGATTGGAACCGTGTAACATTGAGTGGCTATTTGTCGACCATTTGTTCGGGATATAAGGAGTCTGAGACAAATTTCTTACTAATGTTACTGGCGCACTGGTCTAGTACTATTGTCCTGGCTTTAGCTATTCTGATGATGTTGCGTGTGATGTGCTGTTACTGGTACGCTTGATTTTGCACCAATTTTGCAATTGGTGCGTAGTGTGTTGGTTAAGTATTGTAGGTTGTGCCCTTCTTGGGTGCAATTGAAGTGCGTCATGCAGTGTAACCATTAGTACATCTTTTGATGGTTTGCTATTCATCAAAGCTTGTTATTTTAGTGATTGTTGACCATATCAATCAGTAAAGGTCCATATCCCCTGATACCATGTTGTGCAATCAAGATCGACACTTTTCTTGATGTGAACCGTTCATTCCAAAACCAACAATTCAGAAGTTATGCTCCCGCAACTCCACTGCCATTTTTTCCCAATAAAAGGATGTGAGGTCCAAATCAAAATAGGATTGCTGGTTATATTGACATTATGTCCAACCACTTGCTCATACTCATACCTTGTATGTGGTTGTGTCTATCGTTCCCAGCCCTCTTTGCTTTAGTTTTTTAGCATGCCCCTAAAATACTTGATGATGAGCTGCAATTTGTGAGCAGTGTTGGACATTGACTGACCTCAGTTCGTATCAACTTCGAGGACATTGACTGACCTCGGTTCATATCAACTTCGAGGATGGCATTCAGTGTGGACCTAACACATGACCTAAGGGAGCCCCTTTTACGATAATGCATACATGATAAACTGAACCCGATCTCAGCAGAACATTCAGTTGGTTCATGTGAACTGTTGCTTAATTTGTTTGTTTGCAGTATTTCTCAGTAATCCAATGACATCATCTTAAATTCCTTGAGACATTAAACAATTGCTGTAGCCAATGGGAACTGTACCTACTTTGATACTTTATTTGTGGAGAAGTCTGTTTGCAACCTCAAATTCGGAAATGACAATTGCAAGCTAGCCCATAACACAATATTCATGATTGTTTTCTTGTACAAATCTGATCTGCAATTTCTGCTTAAGTAGATAAAATCTGAATGACAGTATCATCCATATTAGTCACCTAATTTATGCATATTATGTATCTTATATTAGCTTTTCAAATCAGGAAAAACGGGTGAAGGAAATTGTGTTGAAGGCTATGGGACAGGCTATAAGCAAGACAGTGGCTATTGCTGAGATCATTAAGGTTGGTTTGACAATTGCATAAACTGTCACTTTAGTCACCATCTTCTAGACTCTTTGTGATTCTTCTCTCTACTGAACTGCAGAAGAGGATTCCTGGTTTGCACCAAGATACAGTAATCAGTTCTGTCAGTATTACTGATGTATGGGAGCCCATTGAGGAAGGCCTTGTACCGTTGAGTACTTGAGTTTCAGAACACTTTTTTTTGGTTGATATATTGTTGGATCATCCATTTGCCTTTTATTTATTTATGTTGTATGATTGCAGATTGGAGATGACTCGTCATGTTTCAATGATCTCAATTTCCTTGTCACCTAAGGAGCTTAACAAGAATTCACCTGGGTATTCTTTTTATTTTGCTTCCTTTTTATGATAACATTTTTTTAGTTTATCAACTGATACCTTAGCTTGGTTATTAGAGTGCAGCAATATTCAGTCTACTTCAAAGTAAAATCTTTGTTCTTTTGCAGGTACCAAGCTCCTCTGCATTCAGATCTTAAACCGCAAAGATACCAGCAACCTCAGCAATATCAACAGCACCAGCCAAGACAAAATCAAGTTCAAACAGGTGAATACCTGTCAGTAAATTAATTTCTACTTTTTGATCCGTTGCTAATCTGTTATAATGTATCGAAGATTCATATGGACGTGGCCGAGGCAGAGGCAGGGGGCGAGGAAGGGGCTGGGGTAGCAGGGGTGGGTATGGTGGAGGCTATGGTGGATACGAATATGATAACAACCAAGGAGGTTATGGTGGGTATGGACACCAAGGTGGATATGGACATCAAGGTGGATATGGAAACCAGGGAGGATATGGCCACAACCAAGGTGGTTATGGCGGTTATGGTTACAACCAAGGTGGATATGGAGGATATGGTATGTACTAAAATGAATGCTTGACCATGTTATTCAATTTTTCAACAACATTGCTGAAGCATTTGTAATAACTATGCCAATAATTCAGTCCTCCAGATTGCTTCAGTTGTATGTTAAGCTTTTCTTGGTTTCATTTTGGTGGTTCTATAGAATCATGATGAATCATGTATGATGATAACATTTCTGTCATCAGAAAATGGAGGCTGGAACTACAACCGGAACAGAGGTGGTGGCGGCGGCGGTGGCCGTGGACGAGGCAACTGGGGCTATGGTGGTATGTACAGTCTGTCACTCTGTCAGTCTCAGTAATCTTTTCTCTAGATTTTGCAGAGTTAGCAGGGTTGGGCATTCGGTCATACCCAAATTTTGCGTCGGTTCTTTTGGGGTGTTTTTGGGTTATCAGAGATCGTGAGCCGAAGTTCTGCCCAAGAGAGCAAGAACCGATGATTCGGTGTCTGTTCTTCTAATTTGCTTTCTCGGTTGTAACCGAGCAAACCAAGAGACAAAGGATGACTGCTCAGGTCTAGCTGAGAGAGGAGAGAGAATGGGGCAGCTTCGGTCCCAGAGAATTTCAGCGTGGTCGGGACCTCAGCAAGTCGCAGGTCTCAAGGACTGGCACGTTCGCTGGCTGCTGATGCGGCCAACCTCCTTCACTGGAGCAGCGGTCGGCCTTCCCTGGTCGACCAGCAATGGCCCCGCTTGCCTACATGGGCCAAGCTGCGGTGACAGCCCCAATGACCTTCCCTGGTTGAGCAGCGAGGACGCTGCCTACCTGGCTCCCTACACCAGCCGAGCAATGGTGACACCCTGGCCTCCCTCGTTCTGCAGGCAAGAGCAGCGGGCACCTCTCAGCCAAGTAGCAGCAGGTCATGTGAATGTGAGTTTGAGATAGAGATGAGATGGGGGAGAATCTGAGAATGATTAGGGGATAAAGATGAGATGGGGAGTACACATGGATGAAAGTATAAGGTCCTCGGTCTTTCGGTTTGTTCAATTAATCGAGAAAGAAAACCTGAATATATATAAACTATGTTCGGTCTCCAGCCGCCTGCACCCGAGCATAGAACCGAGGACCGATATTTTGGGCCATTTGGTCTTGGTTTTGGTTATTTCGGGTTCAGGTTATTTTGCCCACACCTATGAGTTAGAGCTCACCGACTTGCCCTTCTGATCATGACTGTTGTTTGGGTATATCAAGTAATAAACATTATAGGGGAACAATTTTGTTGGTTTTGTTTGTTCTCTTCAGTAGGCTCTCTCTCTTGGTTCCTAATAAAGTAATAACTGAAATTATTTGCCAAGCAGTAACTTAGATTGGATAGTGACAATCCCAAGAAGGTTCTTAAAAAGTAGAAGTGCAGCATGGTTGGTGTTTGTATTTTAATCATCATTATCTCATTGGTGGTTTACAGGTCCTGGATATGACCGTGGTGGCAGAGGCGCAGGTGGCCCTGGCGGCAGGGGCTATGTTCGAGGCCGTGGACGAATGGGTGGCGGCCGTGGGCGGGGCAACCAAAACTACTAGATCAAAGGGTTGGATTTGCTAACCCTCATGTGGTTCTGTATGGCATTGGAAAAGAACCAAAGAAAAAAAAAGATAAGGGCATTTTCCATGGCCGTAGTGGTGTTTCCTAGTCCTCCCAGATTTTAGTATAATCGCCAATGGTGCTTGTACCATTGCTTCAATTCTGTGGGATTTTGACATGAGCTGTTCAGTTTTCCCTCGGACATCTTTCCTGTATTTAAGAGTGCATTTTTTTTGATAGTGTATCAGTATCCACTTACTCCTTTTTCAGTCCTGTGTTTTGATGATAATTTCGTCGAATTGATTGTCGTTTGGCTCCAGGAAAAAAAAACTGGAATCTGTTGTACTGTAGCGATTCTATGGCCCTGATTGGAATCGCTTATGTAATTAGATTGTTGGTACAAACAATTGAGAATTTCCATCCAAAGGACTTGATTAGACTCTTGGTAAAAATAATCTAGAATTCTGCCTAAAACTACTTGACTCTTTCTTGATTATTTAAACTTGATTATTTAAAATTCAGGAGGTGAAAATAATCTGGAATTGAACTAGCACCCGACAATCTGTACCGGGGCTTTCTGGATTATTTAAAAATTTAAAATCAGGAGGTGAACCTCGCGGGCCTTTCTGGATTTTTTTAAAAACAGGAGGTGAAAAGAATGTGGAATTGATCTAGCACCTAACAATCCTGTACCGCTGAGGGGCGAGGCACGTTGTTCCCCACCGTCGCTTCTCTCAGAATAAGTAGGACAGCAAAATTAAAAGACTAAGGATGGACAGCTCCGTAATTCCCGGAGAGTCTGTTGAGGCGATTGCGGAGGCGACTCCAACCCCGACCCCGATCTAGGCCGTCTCATCGACGATCTGGATCACCGCCGCCGGTGCTTCGCTCCAATCATCGGCGCACACGCCCTGCCACCGGCTCTCGTCGGTGACAGCCAACGCATATCGACAGTTAGCCGCTCCGGCGCCGTCGACCACAGACTTCCCGCTAGGGGCTAGCGCCGCTAGATTTTCCTGGGTCGGGACTTTGATTGTGCGCGCGACTGTCTTCGAGCTCGCCGCATACCTGTGTGTCCTCTCTGCCGATCTGTGGCCATGACCACCAGTGGAGGAGGAATTCCGGTGAACCCGGACGAACACGTCGCGGAACTCATGCAGAACCTAAACCTCACTGTGGAGGAAGGGGATGTGGCGTACTTCAGCGATGATGGAGAGGATGATGAGATCGCAGTGATGGAGGGGTCCCTTGTTGGCAAAGTGCTGTCGCCGGCAACGGTACACGCTACCACGATCCATCGGGCCATGAAGCCGGCGTGGGGTAACCCTGTCGGCTTGAAAGTCAGATCGATAGGCGAGAAGGAAAATAACCTTTTCGTGGCGGAATTCCAGAACCAACAGGACATGGAGTGGGCTCTTGGAGGTTCTCCGTGGATGGTGGGGAAGCATGCACTGATAATGCAACCCTACGATGAACACCTACGCCCAACGGAGATCAGGTTCGACCGTATGGACATATGGGTTCGTATCCTGAATTTGCCGCTGGGGTGGATGAACAAGCACCATGGGGAGCGAGCGATGAGCCTCATTGGTGAAGTGAAACAGATGGATGTGGATAAGGATGGGAAGGCGACTGGGCCGTTCTTACGTGCTCGTGTAGCCATTGACGTCTCCAAAGCCCTGCGGCGGGGAGTGCTGCTAAAAACCAGGAAGGATGGCCAACCTGAATGGTTCACTCTACAGTATGAGAAACTCCCTTTTTACTGCCTATCTTGTGGCATAATGGGCCACTCAGAGCTAGAATGTGACAACCCTGCAGTTAGAGATGACAAGGGCAAACTGCCCTATGATGTTAAGCTGCGGGTCCCAGACAATAAGAAGAAGAAGCTCCAAAGTTTTTCTGACGCTGCAGCTGAATCTTTTGGCAGCGGGACGTCGACTGGCTCCAAACAGTCACGTGGGACGGCGGCCAAGTCTGCTGACGGCCGTTCTCGCGACTCTGGAAAGGAAATGGGTGAAGAAGATGAAGTACTCTCACCCCTGAAGGCGCCACAGGCTGGGAAAGGTGGAGGCAGCGACCCAGGGGCTCTGAACGCGAGTCGCCAATTGTTTCAGGCTCAGAAGGGCGATGGTCAACCGAAGACAAGGAAGAGGAAGCCGAAAGGCTCGGCCTCCAACTCAACACCTGACCTGAACCTGCCTATGGTGGATACCTCAGCACTAATCCCCCACGGGCTGGTTAACTCAAGGATGCAGGAGCTAGCGAAGGGCAATGAAGGTCTGGGAACAGCGGAGTCAGATGAACTTCCAAAGAAGCAGAAGCGTGCTTCAAAACAACAAGATGCAGGATCGGCGGGGGCTGCGAGCGGCAGCCCCCGCCGGGCACAATGAATCTACTAAGTCTGAACTGCCGGGGCTTGGGGCAGCTCGAGGCAGTTCAGGAAGTCCGTAGCCTCATCCAGATGCATCGCCCGACGGTGGTGTTTCTGTCGGAAACGAGAATTTTCAGTGACAGTGTGCAAGACCTGAGAAGGAAACTTGGATTCCCCAATGGTGTGGGTGTAGGCTGCTATGGTCGTGGGGGTGGCCTGACACTCTTGTGGACGAATGAGGTCGATGTGAAGCTGCAGTCATATGATAAGCTTCATATAGACGTTAATGTGGTTGACCCAAATTCGGATGTTACCCTCTGGAGGTTCACTGGATTCTATGGTGAATCGAGGAGAGAGCTGAGGTACCGGAGCTGGGAATGTTTGCATTACTTGAATGATCAGAGTGATGCTCCGTGGTTATGCGCTGGGGATTTCAATGAAATTCTTGATGCGAGAGAGCAATTTGGGGGAGTGACAAGACCGGAACGCCAGATGGATGGCTTTCATGATGCAGTAGAAGCGTGTGGCTTCATGGATCTTGGTTTCCTTGGGCTACCCTATACTTGGGACAACAGACAACATGGGAACCGAAATATCAAAGTGCGATTGGACCGGGCCTTCGCTAATCAAGCTTTCGCTGATCTGTACAATGTCAAAGTTCGACATGTTCAGACCATGGAAACTGATCACTGCTGCCTAGTGATCGAGTGCACAAAGCATATGAGAAGGAGGAGGAAGAAACGAGGCTTCAAATATGAGAACATGTGGCGTCGCCACCCTACGTATGGTCGCTTGGTGGAGGAGACTTGGCGTGCGGCTGGCTCAATCCATAGTCTTGACCAAGTGCAGGGGGCGCTTTCAGAGATGCAGTCATCTTTCCAGGACTGGGATCAGTTTGTCTTCGGCTCGGTCAGAAAGGAGCTTGCGCGACTTCGGCGAGAGCTGGAAGCGGAGCGACGTCGAACTCTGTACGCTGGCCCCTCTCGGGTCAAACGCCGACTCATGGTTCGGATTGCTGAACTGCTATCCAGGGAAGAGACAATGGAGAAGCAAAGGTCCAGAATAACTTGGCTGAAAGAAGGGGACCGAAACACCCAATTTTTTCATGCTAAATCCAAAGAACGAGCCAAGGTGAATCGGATACTGGGATTACAGACTCCAAACGGGGGCATGGCTACTGAACAGGTTCAGCTGGAGGCAATGACCGCTGAGTTCTACAGGGGTCTATTCACGGCTCAGGAGGACTCGATCCCGGAGATGATCTTACCACATGTACCAGTACGAGTTACGAACTTGATGAATGAGACACTGGAAGCACCCTACACTGCTCAGGAAGTAGAGAAGGCTCTCTTTATGATGGATGCCAACAAGGCCCCGGGCCCCGATGGCTTCACAGCCGGCTTCTTCCAGACTCATTGGGATTTGGTTGGGCCCAGCGTTACCAGTGCAGTACTAGGATTCTTAGAAGGAGGCGATATGCCAGATGCTCTGAACCAGACGACGATTGTGCTCATACCCAAGATCAAAAACCCGCAAGACTTGAAGAATTTTAGGCCGATCGCTCTTTGCAATGTCTTGTATAAACTGTGCTCAAAAGTCCTAGCAAACAGGCTTCGGGGTTTCTTGGATGAGATCATCTCTGATGAACAGAGTGCGTTTGTTCCGGGTCGACTGATCACAGACAACGTGCTTGTGGCCTATGAATGCACGCACTACCTGAAGAGGAAAAAAGGGAAGATTGGTGCGTGTGCAATAAAACTAGATATGATGAAAGCTTATGACAGAGTCGAATGGGACTACTTAGAAGGCATCATGCTCAAATTGGGCTTTGCGAGAAGTTTTGTCACAACGGTCATGAAATGTGTCAGATCGGTGAGGCTATCAGTGAGGGTAAATGGCAACTTAACCCAACCGTTCAGACCGACAAGGGGTATAAGACAAGGCGATCCCATATCCCCTTACCTGTTTCTTCTTTGTTCGGAGGGGCTCACATGCCTGCTGAAAAGTGTGGGACCAATGCACCTGACCCGGGGAGTCCGCGTAGGAATTCATGCACCATGGATATCCCACCTCCTATTCGCTGATGACTGCATTGTGTTTTCTGAAGCCTCACGATAAGGAGCAGAGAGATTACAGGAGGTCCTGGAGATGTATAGCAGAGGATCTGGACAATTGGTAAATAAGGACAAGTCAGCAGTGTTCTTTAGTACCAATTGTACAGAAGAGGCAAAACATGATGTTAGGAACCCTTTTGCAAATTGAAACTGAGGCATTGGCCGAGAAATATTTGGGCCTTCCCACTGCACTTGGGAGATCAATGAAGGAGGCCTTTGAATACATGCCAAACAGAATTAGAGGTTTGATAGGAGCTTGGAGTGGACGAGAAGCAAGTTGTGCGGGCAGGGAGGTACTGCTAAAATCAGTGGCGCAATCAGTACCCACATACCCAATGAGCTGCTTCCAAGTTCCAAAGGATACATGCAAAAAAATGAAGACGGTGATAGCCAACTATTGGTGGGGCAGTTCAGCAGACAACCGTCACATGCACTGGCAAAGATGGGAGCTACTCACAAGACCAAAGGTGCAGGGTGGGATGGGTTTCCGGGATCTCCATCTATTCAACCGAGCTATGCTTGGAAAGCAAGGGTGGAGGCTTTTGGACAAACCGAACTCACTGTGTGCAAGGGTCCTCAAAGGAAGATACTACCACGATACAGACTTCCTGGCGGCGACTAGAAGGGGCATGCAAGTCAAACTTGGGGGCCATTCTGGATGCCAGAGATGTTCTGAACCTGGGGCTGATAAGAAGAATTGGAGATGACAACTTAACTGACATTTGGAGAGACCGATGGCTACCGGGACATTTCAGAGGGCGGCCTATTGTCGTGCCGGACAATCCACAGGTCCAACGGGTTTCAGAGCTACTGACAGCAAGTGGAGCATGGAATGCCCAGCTGATCCAGCAAAGCTTCAGTAAAGTGGACGCCCAGGCCATCTTGAGCACTCCGGTGAGGGGCGTGGGAGAAGATGCATGGGCCTGGGAGTCGGAACGGCATGGCTTGTATACGGTACTATCAGCTTACCGAAAACTGTATGAAGAAGTAAATCGGAACATTAACATAGAAGCTGCTTCGATCTCTACTGACAAAACCTGGGAACGAGTGTGGAAGCTTTGTGTACCCCCAAAGGTTCGGATTTTTTGGTGGAGAGTGATCAGTGGTTTCCTCCCGACTAAGAGTGAGCTGCACCATCGTCACATTGAGCGGTTGCCAAATTGTGAGGTGTGTGGAGCCGATTCAGAATCGATTAAACATGCTCTATTGGAATGCACCATAGCTAAAGCTTTCTGGGCTGAAGTGAAGGAGCTGGCGGCTATCAAGATACCCCCACTGCATCCTGAAACCTGGGCTCACGACTTGATCGATGAGGCCATTGTTCCGAAGGAGAAGGCCAGTGTTATCCTCTGCGGTATGTGGTCACTCTGGATGGCTCGGAACAGATGCAGACATGGGGAGTCGAATGATGCAGTGAGGGTGGCAGTTAAATGGGCGATCGACACTGCGAATGACCTATGGCAGATCTTCCACCCGTCAAAGATTAAGCAGCCGAAGGTGCAGATCAAGCAGCGATGGAGGCCCCGAGGAGGTGGGTCAGATCAAATGCAATGTGGATGCTTCCTTTTGCAATGTGTCCGGAGCCACGGGGGGTTGTTCTCCGGGATCATGAAGGCTGAGTTTGCGGAGTATCAGCAAAGTGGTATGAAAACTGCCTGAATGCATTGACAACTGAAGCTTTAGCATGCAGGGATGGAATGCAGTATGCTTTATCGCGGGGAGTGCGAAGACTGATAGTGGAATCAGACTGTCAGGTGCTGGTGAGACTCTGGGAGAATCGCTCATCCCAGCGATCAGAAGTTGATCCCGTTCTAAGGCAAATGGATCAGCTCAGTCGGAGCTTTGAAGCTTTCTCTATTTGCTTTACTCATAGATCTTGCAATAGATTAGCTCATGAGTGTGCTAAACGTGTGTCTGAAGACAATCCGGGGGAGGAGTGGCTCATAACTCCCTTGGGTCTTAGAGACATTGTAACAGCTGATTGTAACTTCACTCATGAGTAATATAAGCTCCGGCGATTTCTCAAAAAAAAAGAATAAGTAGGACAGCCAAACAACTCGGTTATTCGTATCACAGATTATTTGGATTACGGGTTGAAAGAAAATTATGATTAGATTATAATCGATTCTTATGAAATGGATCCAACCAGAGCCTATAGCGGATCTACTGGCCTTCACGATTTGCTGTAACATTCTTAGTCATATCATAGGTTTTCTATAATTTGTGTTCCCATTTGGCACTTTCAATTGATTTATAATTTAGGACAGAGAAATTATATGGATTTACCCGATGTGAATGCACAATAGCGAAAAAGGGCAATTTGTCAGTTTTACATCAATTTAACCAGTGTAAAAATGTATGGGATTTTTTTGATCAATTGGTTGGGATACGGGAGGTGCTGTCTCATTCTTTTTTTTATTAGTGCCCATCAGCATGGCGAGATTTTTTTATTATCAACCATATATTTATCATAAGAATTTCTAATGTTGAATCTGAATACTCATCAGGCCGATGAGATATGCTTTATAATCATAGGAATTTCTGGAGGGGCGATAGATAAAGCTTCTTTGCAGTCCCTTATCCAAACCACATCATTGCAGCTGCTAGATAGGATCGGTAAGGGAGGGAAAATACATATATATTCATATTCATATAACCAAAACTGTGGTGAGCTTTTCGTGTGAGTGTGACGCACAGTAAGGCAAGGAGGAAGCTGACGAGAGCCGAGCGTCCCACACCGCGAGTCGCCGCCACACGACACCCGCAGCGGCACTCATGATGGATGGAATGGAAATGGATGGATCTTGGTGATTGGATCCCCATCCCTTCCACTGCAGTGTCCAGTGTCCAGTGCAACGTGCATCTTTTGCGTGACGCCAGCGAAGGAAGGGGTCGATCGGTCGCCGAATCGGGGCAAAAAACCGGCTGGCTAGCTACCGGACACGGCGCGATGAACTTGCCCAGGTATGCAGGCCCTGGAGGCTGGGCCCGGCCACACTGGGTCAAGTTATCTAGTCTAAGTGAGGACTGAACCTGGACGGGTTCCCGGCCTCGTGCGCAGCCCGGGCAGGTTCACCGTCTGCTGCTGCGGCACGTCGCGGCTAGCTAGCTTCTTTCGTCCTGGTTATAAACAGGGACAGCTCCTCTTCCTCGTCGCCGTGGTGTCTGACCGTACGTCTTCCTTCGGCGACGAAGCTAAGCACGCATCATCGGGGAGAGGTTGAGCTAGAGCTAGACAGCTAGATCAGAGGAGCCACATGGATCAGCTCGTGGTCGCCATGGCGATGGCTCAGCCGGCGAGCCCCACCTCGCCGCACGTCGCGCACAAGATCCCGGCCGGCGACGGGCCTTACGCAAGGGCCAAGCACTTCCAGGTAAAACCTAGCCTCCATCTATTCTGATTCCTGCACCGGCATTTGGGCAATGCTTATGGGGGAGAATTTTGAGTTGGTTGGTTTCCAGGATCTATACCAATCATTATTAGCTCATGCTCATATCTGTACGATGTTGGTTGAATATATGTGAGATGGAATTTGCATTTTTACTGTACTTGTTTGTCATTTTTTGTTTCTGCGTAACGCTAGCTTGTTTATCACTTTCGTTGTCAGCGAATGGTTGGTCTAGCTTAATTATAGGTCCCATTACTGAACAGAAGAATTGTAATCTGGTGATTAAGTTAATGTCACACACATACTTGAGATCTTTCTGAATTTTGCAACAAAAAATGGTGAAAGTGCAAAGCTTGTTTCCAGTAAGCTAAGAAGACTACATAAGAGACGCCTTCAATCAGCAGTACAGTATGACATGTGAAAACTAAGCTAGCTTAGCTATCCCCGGCCCCTTCGTTCCAAATTCCAACTTAGTCTAACTTGTCTAGGTACATATATGTATCTTAACATAATCTAGATCTATTGTGTATAGCCAAAAAAATGAATACAGAGAATACCGAAACAACCGGCAATTGGAAACAGAGTGAGCAGCTAGCTAGCTCTAGATAATCACTGTTAACATCGTCTAGTACCACTAACTGACATGAGATGAACTTGATTGGAATATATAATTCATGAAGCTGGTGGAGAAGGACCTGGACGCGTCGATCGCGTGGTTCTGGAAGGCGATCAGCTCGGGCGACAAGGTGGACAGCGCGCTCAAGGACATGGCGGTGGTGATGAAGCAGCGCGGCTACCTGACGGAGGCCATCGACGCCATCCGGTCGCTGCGCCACCTGTGCCCCAAGCAGTCCCAGGAGCCGCTGGACAACATCCTGCTTGACCTCTACAAGGCCAGCGGGCGGACCAGGGAGGAGATCGACCTGCTGAAGCAGAAGCTCCGCAAGATCTACCTCGGCGAGGCGTTCCACGGCAAGACCACCAAGCGCGGCCGCTCGCACGGCCGCAAGATCCACGTCTCCGTCAAGCAGGAGACCTCGCGCGTCCTGGGCAACCTCGCCTGGGCCTACATGCAGCAGCGCAACTTCATGGCGGCCGAGGTGGTGTACCGCAAGGCGCAGATGATCGACCCGGACGCCAACAAGGCGTGCAACCTCGCGCTCTGCCTCATCGAGCAGACACGGCTCGCCGACGCCGAGCTCGTCCTCGCCGACGTGCTCGCCGGGAGGTACCAGGCGCGCGACCAGCAGGACGGCAAGATCGTCCGGAAAGTGGAGGAGCTGCTGGCCCGGATCATGGCGCAGACGCCGTGGCCGGCGGGCGGCGGCGGCGGCGGCGACGACGGACGACGACGCCGGGACGAGAGCGTGAGCGGGAGCGAGAGCGACGACGATGACTGGGTCGAGAACCAGATGTTGGCTCTGCTGGACGTGGCGGTGCCGTACCGGAAGAGCAGCAAGAGGCTGCCGGTCTTCGAGGAGATCTCGCCTGTCTACAGAGAGCAGGTGGCTTGCTAGAAGCTACCAGTATAGCAGCAGCAGCATTTTTAGGGCCGGAGTGTGTGCCGATCGATCGAACTCCATCCTCCATGCATATATCATCATTTGATCGAGCCTTGTCCATCTCAAGCTTTTGGATCAACACTCCATAGGGCTAGCAGTATGTAGCATCAGCATCAGGAGAAAGCTAAAGCGTGCAAGCGTGTGTGCGCCCTGTGAATCTGTGGATTGGAGATAGTGTGCAGTAGCATATCAGCAGAAAGGTACAGCGTGTAAATGTGTGTGTGCCATATTCAGCATCTGTGGATATTTTGCATGATCTGTATTTTTATGCATGTCATAGTCGTGTATATGTGCTTGAAATGTGTACATATCTTTGTCGTACGTTCCAAGTGCAAACCAAACCGGACCATGATTCCATTTCTATGCTAGTCCAGTCATCCGAAAGTGGCACAGCATTTGAATCTAGTAGATGTTCTAAGATGCTCTCCATCTGCCATTGATGCAGGCTTCTTTGTAGAAATATTCTTCTTTCTAGCTTCGAATGCAAAAGGAGGCGTGTTTTTTTTTTCCCGATTTCACAGTGCTCACGCATATTTTAGGCACCAACAATCGGCTTAGTCAATGTCTGATGGCGAGGTTACTTGCAGTTGCAGGAGAGATTCAGTTTGTCTTGTACGGATCGAGAGGGATTAAAAGAGAAAATAGTTCGTTTTGCCGTCAATTTCTTCTAAATACAGAAGCAGGATATTTAGCCAAACGGTAATCTCTTTCCTTGTTTCTTGAGAGGTCTCTTAAATCCCTCCTCATCTCTCCTGAAGATATATAGGAGACAACAAACCTCCTCTCTCTCTGCCTCTCTAACTATTTGTAGAATAAGAGGAGTGTTATGGAATGAGATGATATCTGGTGGAGTTGAAGCATGGATCTGTAGCAGGGATGCTGACAGAGATGAGACAAGGGGTTAATATGTGGGCGCAAACGCCTCCCAGAACACCTTGTACACGGCCTAGATGGCTGGCGTGACTTCCTCTCACGCTGTATCCCTTTGTCTGTACCTCCTGCCAGGTGACTGCGCGGGAAAAACTCCTTTACTTTTGAAATGAGAAGGTGGGGAAGCTCTCCCCCCCGGTTTACTTTCAAAAAAAAAAACAAAGATATTAAGGAAACTCAAGTGTCACCAACACATCTACCAAGTGGGTACATGAACAAGCTCTGCACTAAATTGCAGAATAATCACCTTATCGACTCATGATTCACAACAATATTTGCTACTATTACAATTATTTAAAATATGAGAGAGCCCTGTTATAACCTTGAGCCCAACGATCTAGACATAACTAAAACAATGTGGTCAATGTCAACAAAATCACACAAACGATGGATTTTAGTCCTGAAATGTGATGGCAATGCACTCTCTACATTTTTTTTTCTTTTCATGTTCTTTCCTTTCTTGTGTTTGCTTCTTATCTGCAAGAACAACATACACCATCAAACAGAAGGAAAGCATGGCTATAGCAGTAACAGGTGAGATGGGCTCTATAATTTCACATCACCAGCAATTGAAGTCCTTGCAAATTGTTAAGACAATGAGGAGGATCAGTGCAACCACGATGCCAAAAACGATGAGCTTCATCTTCATATTCTCCCACCACATCTTTTGTCGTATCTTCGTTCCCTGTTTTCGGAAATCTTGTGCCTACAGGCGAAATAAGAGACGAGTTTGGTGATAGTCAGATAGATGGACCTAATGGATTCCACTTGAGCTCAATGATATATATGATGAACCTGTGATCGGAGATCCTCTGTTTTATCAACGAGTAGTTCAATTTTTTCACCGCGATCTAGAACCTAAAGACCAATGTAGAGTCATTAGCAAAAAAAAAATAGCTGATTCCTAAAGCTTCATTAATCCCCATAAGATTAGTAATTGATAGCCACTATAGTAAAGGATAGATCCACCTTCTCAATGTTTTGCATCATTACTCCCTTGACCTCCGTGACCTGGGCCTTCACTTTTGCAAGTTTGTCAATCTCCTCAGGGTGCTGGTCACAGTACCTCATGTGCTCTTTAAGTTTAGGCCTAGAAGAAAATACTTCCAATTAGTGCTGGATGTCACAAATAACATATATATAAAAAAAGCTAGGGGGGTTATTAAGACATATCATCAGGCAATTAAGTACCCATATTCTCGCTTGAGGCCATTGGCATTAGCACTTTTGGCTTTCCCTCCGCTATATTTCTTGGTAAAATCTTCTTTGACTCTCTCAATAAATCCAACTGGAAGCTGTCGACCAGCTGATTCAGTAGCAACAACGCAGTATGCTGCAAACCAACGACACTGTCACATTAAAAACATGCAAACTCTCCTAGAATTTGTTATTCGGGGAGAATGATATTGCTATCTTGTTACTAATGAAATGATATACCTTTCAAAAAAAAAAAAAACTAATGAAATGATATTGCGGAAGTACTTTGGAACTAGATGCTAATGGGAACTCATGCCCATATGAAAGGATAAACTCATGGCCCAAACTCAAAAATCAAATATATTTTTGTGTACATGATTATTCTATATCGGTGTAAGATATGAATCTTGTGATAATCCCCATATGTTCTACAGAATGACAAAATTAGTTTATTAGTGTTCCGATGTAAAAGGTTACCGGAAAAAACAATGTTAACTCCTTGTGTCAGAATGATGTTTACCCAAAATGCTAGAAAGAGGACGCTCTAGACACATGTCTTAATCTATTCCACAAGGCAAAATGAACCTTGACATTATAGTTATGAAAACCATAAGCTTCTTCATTAATTAATTAACTAAAAAATATCTTAAACTTGCCCTACAACCAACACACCATTCGTACCATGGTATTTCACCTCATTAGTAGAGAAATAATGGATATTATTATGCAAACAACATTGATCAAATCAAACATCCTAGGCAAACTTTGGCATTAAAGTCATGATTGCAACGTTGAGCTTGGTTTCTTCATTATAATTATCAAGTGAAAATTGTAGAGAACTCATGCCTCAATTCCCCAAACTGCACTCCATGATCGCCAGGAAGTAAAAGTTGCAGAGATAATAGGATCACACCTATTGACTTATAAACACATGGCGATGGAGAGAGAGAGAGAGAGAGAGAGAGAGAGAGAGAGAGATAGAGTAAAGCAAGAACAAGGTGCATTACTGAATCCATCATGGATGTGGTAGTTGAATGTGTGCCCATCGCAGTTGTAGTTGAAGCGATTGTTGTTGGCAGGGAGCTTCTGCAGGCACTGTGCGGCAACAGAGGCAAAGTTGCCGGAGACCTCGGCGTGGTCTGCTAGCACAATGGTGCCTCGCGCCACGAAGCTGTACACCAACGTACTTTGCTTCCCCATCTCTCCGACCACCGACGACGCCGGCCTGTGAAGGGGGAGTCTCGGAGGTGGTGGAGCGAAGGGGTGGGCGGTAGTGGTGGAGGAGGGGAGGATGAGGGAAGGTTGTGGTGTTTGGAGGTGGTGGAGAATTGTGGTGGCTAGGAGCCATCAATGCTAATGCTAAATTTAGACTTGTGGTGAGTATCATGTCACTTGTGGTTGCATGTCTATCCTTAATTAAGAGAGGAAATTACATAGAAATAAGGCTAAGGTGTCATTGGTTTCTTTTTTGCCTGTCCTAACTTGTATGGTGCCTTATACAATACAGTTCAAGCTAGCATAAACTATGCAACACATTGATTTTTGGTTGTCATAGACATGCAATCTACGTTCAGTATGATTGTGTTTGTTTGTGAACATTGTGTTGCATATAGGGATGTTCGGTCGAGTAAATATTTATCTTTGATGAATTGTCTAATGGGTACATGTGGAGTAAATATCATTCTATGACAAATTTTCTAATGAGTACAATTTAACACCAGTATCTATACCTAGGGGACATTTTGCAACCATCCTCGAGAGTGTTCAAACCCACGAGTTAGATTGACACTACTAGAAAGACATAATCTTTTGTATTTTAAGCACGATTGGATGATGAAATGATGTACTCACTTATATCTACGACAGAGTTTTATAATCATACCTACAACCATGGGTGGAATTTTTGTACCCCACACCCAATGGTGCAACCATGGGTGGAATTTTATACCCCACACCCATACCTATTAGGTATAATGCTCGCCGATAGGATTACCATATCAAGTTGCATGTGCTCAACTCCATGTTCTAATATATACAAAAGGATGAGGAGATTACATTTTTGGGACCCATGAAATTTTGCAAAAGCATGTACTATTACCTGATACAATTATACCTAGCATAGTAGCTAATGCAACATACACCTGATGTGATTGCATCAAGGTATCTACAGGTAATTAAACATAGGTAAGTTGCATTTTGCATTAATAGGTCTACATATAGGATAATATTGCAAGTAACTAAATGCATCCTAAGTGTAGGTGTTCTGTAAGAAATAAGCATACCCTAGGTTAAGATTCTTTTGGTGGAACAGAACATGCCCACCAGGTCTTACACTCAATATATGGACCCTCCAATTAATCATACCAAACACCAAGTTACCATCCTCCGACGAACACTCAATTTAACATGACTAAATAACCCAGCCCCTAGAATCACACTACACGCATTTCAAGGTTCATTGTGAAGGAGAATATAAATAGCTCACACAAGATCAACTTAACATAAAAGGGTAGTTAAGGTTACATCACATGTTGTTTAAACATTATTTCACTTCTTATAGGAAGCCTATTCCAACTAGTATTGAAAGATTCACCACCGAGCATCAACCAGGTCACAGTCATGGAAGTTTCTGCCTCACCGGTGGGCTAGTGCTTAGCTACATGCTCTACTATTTAGAGTCGAAGGGTGATCTACCGACTACTGCTCTGGTCAAGCCCGCAAGTCACCGCCTAGTGGCTGCTCCTAGAGTCCGATGACGGCATGGGGCGAGGGCGACCATAGGTGTCAACCGATGAATAGGCACAACATGGAAGCGATATGTCTTAAGATGGTAACGGGTATATTGTGGCAGAATCGCCTAAATTAATACACTCACAAGAGTACTTATCTTCCATTAGACACTAAGTACCCAAGGGAGCGCACTAATTTAATCGATTCTGTCGAGCACACCCAACGGGAGAACTCGAAAATCCACAGTTTTCCTCAGGATCACAAATAAGGGAATAAAGCTTACAACAATCTTACATTTCTTATATCCCATAATCACATTTGATCAGAGTATTATATAACAGCGGAAAGGATAACTACAGTGTAGCATAATGAAAGTTGATTCATTTTAAACTTATCAAGTATTTTGTACACTTGGTCATTATTGCAATGAAATAAACATTTATTCAATTCATGACTAACCATTTATCATGATTATAATATTATAGAACTTTTCTTTATAAAATCTTTTGGTGAAGTTGAAAACAAAACTACTATCGCAGCGTAATTGGAATTCCTCGCTGAGCCCACCAGGAGGTATCCACACACAAGAGTCAACAACTAGCATCCACCTGTTACTCCGCAATGGGAAATAAAACCCCGAGTACTCAATTGTACTCAAAGCCAAGACTTACCCGATGGGAGGAAATAAAATGACTCAAAGGAATATGCAAGGTTTGTTTGGCTTGCGGGGTTTATATTTGCAGGAAAGCATTACTAACAAAGTGCATCCTTATGTTCAATTTTAATAGCCATGATTAGTTCATTAGCTAACCATTCTAGGTGAGCACCGAACTACTTTCAAGCAAGTGGTAAGCAATCGAATCTCTTTTATCCATCTTTCATCTTCCATTTCTTACTACGATGCCGAATAAGGCCCTCGTCGTTACCGTTCAAGAACGGCGATTCGCGAATCAATGCGCCCACTGGGTACCCCGAGACACACTCCTCGCCCGCATCCTAGACACGACAAGAACAACTTGCTTTTCTCTCGCCCGGGGCTCCGGATCCCCGTCCAAACCGGGACTCCAAGCCCCCGACATTCCCCGGGTCCGGCCGTAATGCGGTGCAAGGACCTCCAACCCAAAAAAGAAAACACACGTATACACCGCCCTATACTGCCGGGTCCGGATGAAGCCGGAACCCAAGACAAGAGAGAGCAAGCCTTCCGAGCGCCCATACACAAGTATGTGTTCGGGATAAGGAGATCTATGACTTAACCTTCAACCCTTTAGCAACGATCGGTCCTTAACCGACTCAAAGGGGACAAAAACGCAAACCAGAGCCTCGCCCGTTGCCCAACAAACCCAACGCCCATCCACGGTCCATGATACCGTCCCCGCCTGGGTCTCCATTCATTAACCATATATAATCCATATGATAGTAACATGATGGTGATAATAATAATAACAATATAACTTTCTATCTCTCGCGAGTGACGTAAAATCACTCGACTTCTACCGAGAACCTATAGCATAGCAATCTACACGATCCTATCATTCTAGTAAGACTCTTAGGATCAGGATATTTATGCAAGTGGGTTCCATTCAACTCCTCGAAACTTAATGCAACATGTATATATATTATAAAGCGTAGAATATTAGGGGTTATGAACCGGGGCTTACCTGGGTAAAAGCACATAACCAAAGTTAGTATTCCAATCTTCAAGACATGACCACCATGACGCCCCGTCCGCGAAAACACCGAGTCCTTCGGTTACATCGATCCATCATCGTTCCTATTATGATATGCAACGATGCGATGCGTAAATGATGCAATCAATATAAGGCAACAACAACTCCTAAAATATAACACGTACAACTATACTAACAGCTAACTCTAATGGCTAACATGATTAATTAGGTGTCACTCTCACAAAGTAACGTTCCGTGTCAAGCGATGATTTTATAATCACTTCCTAGTCTTTTTAATATATGTTCCAACTAAGGTATTTTTGCTACCTTATCAAACTAGCTAATTAAGGGCTACCATAATTACAAGTAAGCATGTAATAGCATCGCAAGGCTACTTCATGAATTTCATGGTCACAACGATTACCGATTTGCAACAAAAATTCATTATCTAAATAATTCTAATAACGAAGAGCGTTCAAGAATAAATAAATGCAACCTAGGAACATCACACAACTGCATGAACCAATTACACCAGAGGATAGATCATGATTTTATGAATCTAACAAAATTGGTTTCATAATTTTTGGATACTTGTGCTATTTTATATGAATTATCGAATTTCAGCTCCGAAAAGAAATAGAAAAGCCTTTCTAATTACTTACGGAAAGAAAAAGGGCAAATAGCCCATCACGGCCCATATTGGGCTTGGCCCGCAGTGAACGCGGCCCGCGCGGGAGGGAAGGCCCCGGCGCCGTTGGCAATTTGCAAAAGAGACCCCGGCGTCTTGACTAATTAGAGGAGCACTGTTTGCACTATTTCTACACTAACAAAGCATTTGCACCTAGCACCCCATACCTTTTTGTCTTTACCACGGGGAAGTCCCCGAGCGCAGGCGCCTGGGCGGCGCGGGGCGAAGTGGCACACGGCCGCTGCGGCAGCCAAGTGTTTACCGAAGGTGACTTCGCCGGCGAACGCCCGCGGGGTGAGACCCTGAAGCGGTGGCGCGCGCACCCAAGGGAGGCATCAACGTGGCTTCAATGGCGGCGAAGCATGGCCACCGCGGAGAAGCCGTGGCCGCAAGGGTTGGCGGATGTGTGGCGCCGCCGTTCCGACGAGGAAAACCAAGGCGAGCAGAGAGGGGTGGCGCATAAGCTCCGTGACCTAACCCCAAACCTTGCCGCGGGGTTGGTTGAGCCGAGACGGTGAGGGAGGCCCGGCCTCGCGGCGAGCAAATGAGCTTCGCCGGGCGCACCGCGGCCGGGCACGGGTCGCGGCAACGCCCGACCGGTGGTGGTAGAGGTTCAGAGGAGGTGCACACGAGGCTTAGGGAAGAGAGGCGAAGCTAACGGTGCCATCGAATTGGACTCTAGGGCTTTGAGGAGGGGATGGCCTTGGATGAGTCGCCCCGGCCTTTCATGAGGCACGGCGAGGGAAAAACTCCAAATTGGAGCTTGGCACGGCTCAATTCAAAGGCGGGGGTGGGGTCGTGACGCGTAGATAGCTTGATGGCGAAGCCGTGGATGCGATTAATCGGCTCGATTTGATCTTTCCCCCGCCGGAATTAAAGACGCGCCCAAGTGGCCATGGCGGCAGTGAAAAGGAGATCTGTGCTCGCGCGACGCCTTCGCCGAGGCGCAGGCGTAAGCGAAGTGACGTGACCCGAGGCGACGGCACCCGAAAGCAAACGACGCGACGGCGGGTAAGGGCGGTCGGCTCAAACGAAAGCAGAGGACAGCCGGGACAACGGACGCGACGGGCGGGCTGAGCAGCGGCAAAACCGCCCGCGCAAGAAAGACGACGCGACGCGAGTAACAGGCAGGCCACGGACACGACGCGAGATTTGCCGCTGGCGCAAAGACGGCTGCTAGGGCGTAGCGGGCAAGCCATGCGCCGGGTAAGCGGTGCCTTCGCAGACATCGCTAGTTAGTACCCGGTGACCGCGGCCACCGGACGAACAGCCCCAACCAAGGCCGTGCACACTTTTTAAATTGCCGACCAAAACTAAACTAACTCGATTGGGAGCAAACCAAAATGACAGAGCTTAAGAAGGAACTTAGAGCTCTTAATCAAGGCATCAATCCCCTATACAGATGGCTCGGAGAGAAAGATAGAAGGGTGCCAACGTGGGTTCGTCGCTGGAGAGCCGGTTCACGAACAGAGCGCCAAAGCAGTTCTCGTGCACGGATTTTAAAGCACGGCTAACGACTAATCTATTGAACTTAAGGCTGAACCAACATCACTGAGCTAAAGAGGGCACATCAAACTACAGAAAGCAACTAAAACATGGCACCACACTTAAGCTAGAACTTTTAAAATTAAGCCGCCAACATGGCAAAGTCAGCCTGTTTGCAGACTTGGAAATTCTAAGAGCTGAATCCCATTTCCAAATTGCATTTTCAAGCTACCGGAAAATCTAGTTAACCAAATTAGTTTTCCGTGAGACAAGTTGCATTGTTTCCTCCAAACATTGCACTTCAATCTTTATTTAAGTGCCAAACATAAGTTCTATATTATTTTTGCCTAATAAAAATTGATTTATTACCTTAAGTGATATAAAGAGCAAAAGAACTAGCTTTCCTTTAATAATTTTATTGACATTCTCGGATAGCAAACAATCAACTACGCACTTCAACACATGCATTAGCACAAAATCATGATGCTCACGAGATGGTTTAGCAAGAGGTTAAGTGCGTAACACCGTGGGTGTTACATATATACCCGATGGGTAGTGGCCACCTGTACCCGTACCCGCTAGATAAAATTTTACCCATCAGGTTACCCGTATTTGCACGTGGGTAGGAAAGTCCTTCCATACCTGTACCCGTCGGGATAAAAACTAACCGACGGGTAACCCGTACCCGAGAACGCACCCGAACATGACATAGAATTTGCTTCATTAATTCAAACATTTAGTAAGAATTAATTTAATACATGTGCACAAAAGCAAATCTTACATAGATTAACAGTAATTCAATATATACCAATAGGTTTCAGTTTGGTTAGCCAAAATACTTGTTTATATGAGCCAAATTTGAGAGGATTGCTACATATATATGCGGGTATTTATTACCCACGGGTAGACGGGTATGGTTAGTATACACCCACACCCGTACCCACGTACCCGACGGGTAGAGAATTTCTTCCGATAACACACCCACGGGTAGAAAATTTCATCTATACCCGCCTTTTTTTCACGTAAAACCCGTCGGGTACTCGGGTTTTGAATACCCATTGCCATCTTAAGATATGTCGGAGGGAGTTAGAGAGCTTTGAGGAGTTGATCAATGGTTCAAGTTGGGGCTCGGTTGTAACGGCAGATGAGGGCATGAGAGTCAAGATGGATGAGGCAGGTCTTTATCGGGTTTTTCATCATACAGGCCGCAAAATGAGAGCCTCAACTTGAACAATCAGACAGACCCCTAGTCGTGGCATCACAGGTGACGACTGGCGATGGTGAGGTGACAGTGAACCCGAAACCAAAGCCCAAAAGAAAAGGAAAACGTGGCCCATGGACCCTGAACGAATCGCTGGTGAGAGAAAGCGCACGCGACGGACGCAGCCAGCAAGTCCCCATCTACTAGCCGATCCGAGCCCGAGGTCTGCATCGGATCGGCTAGGCGCACGCGCACGCTCTCTCGCTCGTGTTAGGTGGACGGTGGTAGCAGACCTAGCTAGACCCGGACCCACCCGCAGACCGCACCGCGGCGGCACTCGCACGCACTCCGGTCCGGCTGCGCCTGCGCCTGCTGTGCGTCTTGTTTTATAGGGGAGAGGGTATCCGCGCGGCGCACCGGTTCGCCCCCAAATCTCATTCCCATGGGCCGGAAAAAGCGAGTTTCGACGCCAAACCCTACTCCGCCACCGCCGGACGCCGCCCGCCGGCCGGCGGCCGCGGTGGGGAAGGCGGCCGGCATCGGCGCGGATGATGCCGCCGTGCGCCCGAGGTCGACAAGGCGCTCGCGTGCCTGCAGCGGGGCAGCCACGCGCGGGCGCTGCGCCTCATGAAGGACGCCCTCGCCCGCCACGGGGAGGCCTCCTCGCCGCTGCTGCTGCGGGCGCACGGCACCGTGCACGCCCGCGCCGCCTCCGTCCTCGACGACCCCGCCGCCCGCGCGCGGCACCACCGGGCCGCGCTCCAGGCGGCCCAGCGCGCCGTCGAGCTCGCGCCGGACTCCATCGAGCTCGCCCACTTCCACGCCATGCTGCTCTTCGACGCCGCCAACGACGCCCGCGCCTACGAGGAGGTCGTCGCCGAGTGCGAGCGCGGCCTCAGCATCGAGGTCCCCTCCGACCCCGCGCCCCACTCCCTCAGGCTGCCCGGGCCCGACGTCGACCAGGTCCAGTCCGAGCTCCGCAACCTGATCCAGAAGGCCAACCTCGCCTCCATCTCCACCTGGGTCAAAACCCTGGGCGGCGCGGGGGACGATAAGCTTCGCCTCATCCCTGTGCGACGTATTGCCGACGAACCAATGGAGGGCCGGCTTGTCCCCACGGCGCCCTCCCCGCGCCGCCCAAACGAGATCAAGAAGGCGACCAAGACCCCCGAGGAGCGCCGCCAGGAGATCGAGGTACGCCTGGCTGCCATGAGGCTGCTTCAGCAGCAGAAGGAGCAGAGCAATGGTGTTGTGTCTGCCACCCCTGCCTCTTCCCAGGCACAGGGAGATGAGGCCCCCTCATCGTCTCACTCATCGGTGGGTGGACATCGAGCTGACCGGAGAAAAGGCGGGTCTAGGAAAGCAACAGGCTCATCTGCGTCTGAGCGCACTGACCAGGTGCGTGCCTACTGGGGCTCCATACCAGTGGAGCAAAGGCTTGCGTTCTTGAACACTAGCATTTCCGAGCTCAAGTCACACTATGCTTCTGCAATGCATAAGGAGAAGGACGCTGCCAGTGCAGCAACTGATGTGCTCAATGAGGTGATACGATTTGCCAGCAAGCATGAAAAATGGGATTTCATGGTATGTGGTAGATGTCGGGAGCAGTTTACAGATGTGGAGGCACACCGGTGGCATGTCATGAGGGAGCATGTTGGGCTACTCTCATCTGAGCTGCAGGAAATGGTGCCACAGGAGATTGATGCTGACTGGGCAGAAATGCTCATTGGTTGGAACTGGAGGCCATTGGATGCTATTGCGGCACTGAAACTGTTTGAGGAAGATCAAACTGATAATCTTGCAACAGATAGGGACAAGGAATCGAATTTGTCGGATAATTGGAGTAACAAAGACAAGTCAGACATGTCAGAATCCTCTGCCTCGCCACACAATGAGGAGTGTAATGGTTTTGGAGTGGTGGTGAGGGAAGGTGACGGAAAGTGGCCACTCTCAGATGATGGCGAAAGGGCAAATGTTTTAGAAAGGATCCATTCATCGTTCAAAATCCTTGTGAAGAACCATAATCTTTCAGTGGGCAATTTAAACAGGGTGATTCGATTTGCTGTAGAGGAACTCAGGGGGTTGCCATCTGGGTCACTACTGCTTAATCACTCTTTGGACGAGTCACCACTTTGCATTCGCTTCTTGGAGGCATCATCACTGCGGAAAGTAGCTAAATTCTTGCAGGACTTAATGCAGGCCTCAGGACTTAATAGGAACATAGAGAAGGCTGAAGGACTAGGTGATGGGGACAGTTTCCAAAAAAACCATGATGTACTGGAGAAGGTTACCCTTAATTCTGATTCATCGGAACTGATCATTGATGGGCAGTCTTTTGGTGGAAAGTTTGACTCTGAGAGTGTTGATACTGATGCACTGCTTTCATGGTTGTGCGCTGGATCTTCATTTGGTGAGCAGCTATTGGCTTGGAACCGTATGATTGACGAAAGGTCAAATCAGTGCATGGATCTTATTCGGGCTCTTGGGAGGGAGTTCAACAACTTGCAAAATTCATGTGAACGGAAGCTTGAACAGCTGAGAAATGAGGAGGCCTTTATTTCTGTAGAGGGTCTCTTTTGTGAAGAGCAAACACGAAGGGAGCAGGTGGGGCGGTATGGATTCCAAAGTTTTGAGGAGCTCCTCAGGAAGCGGCAGGAGGATTTGTTGGAACGCAATACTGAGGAGCAGTCTGACAGTAACAGATCTGAGATAGATGCAATCTCAGCTATTTTGAAGGAGCTTCACACATCACACTTTGGTTATGATGAGGCCCTTTCTGGCATGGCCCCACGCCTTTGTGACTTTGATGGGGCTGAAGAAGATGAATGGAGGCTGCATGATTTTATACATCCAAATGATTCAATGGTACACATGGTTGTATCAAAGATGAAGGAACAAGTCAGTATGGAGGTTAGTTTATCTGGATTCTATTCACTGGAGTTACATAAAACCTTCAAAAATACATTTACAATATATATTTCATAACTTTTTTTTTGCTTGCAGATTAGCAAGATAGATGCTAAGATTATGCGAAATTTATCTGTGATGCGGCAACTAGAGCACAAGCTTGGATCTGTTTCTTCTCTTGATTATCGAATGATTCTTTTACCCCTTATGAGATCGTTCTTGCAAGTACGTATACATCATCACATGTTCTGTTCCAGTGCCTTTTTGTTCATTTCTTAACTGTGACTTTGGTATGCAATGTAGAGCCATTTGGAAGAGCTGGTGGATAAGGATGCCAGAGAGAGATCTGATGCTGCAAGGGAAGCCTTCCTAGCTGAACTTGCCTTGGATGCTAAGAAGAATGCAAACAAAGGGGGTGATATGAAACAATCACATGAAAAATCAAAGGATAAGAAGAAGTTTAAGGATTCTCGAAGATCAAAGGAGCTCAAGGTGGATCTGATTTTGTGTTAGACAATACTGTTTACTCTTTTTTCATGTTCGTATGAAGGTATTTTTCTTCTTACAGTTGTTCTGAATTCTCCCTAGGATTCAAGCTGGAGCGACCAGTCTCTCATTCGCCAAGACAGCATTGACGAGGAAACATCAGATACATTGTAAGTAGTTTTTACCTATGTTCTCAAGAACTTGATTACTAAAGAAGAGCTCTTTGTGAGGGCACATTGGTTCAAGTTTCAAAATTGGGTACAGTGCTTTGGAATCCGTAGTTTCCTTTTCTTAATTGGCCACGGTGCTCTGTAGTAACTCTGTACTACTACAACTAGCATTCTAATCAGCGAATGGTTGTTTTGTTAGAATGTTAGATTGTGTCAACAGAATTTACTCGAGGAAAGATGCTTGGTTGCATAAGCGCAAGCTTGTTTTTTTTTTTTTTTTATCAATCAATACGTAAAACATGTTATATATCAGTATATCATGTTGCAGCAGTAGGAAGCAGCCAATTTATGTGGTATGCTTCATTTCTATTATTCTATACTTGCTGAACCATGTTAACCTTACCCAGTAATTTTATTTTGTTTGAGTTAGTCATATGAATTGATAGGTTTGCTGGATAATATTGAAACATGGTACTATATACATATGTAAGCATATTATTTTTAAAGCCGTAAATTCCATTTACTCATTTTGATCAGAGGGTTAGGAAATATGCCTACCACTGCTCCATCCGAGGGCTTTATTTGATTATTACGGTTTTAAATGCCAGGCTGATAAGAAATTTAATATAAGCTGTTCTGTTTGCGGTGATGAATGGCTAGTGATTGCTGTGCTTGAAACAAGATACAGTACAGAAAGGAGTGTGAGCCACTGGATCTTGATGTAGGTGATGAAAGGGCTCCATCAACATTTATATTACCTTGTTTTGTTGCCTTTATATTACCTTGTTTTGTTGCCTCCATCAACATTTCACATTCAGTTCGCAGCCAGCTCAACACTTCCCTAGCCCTCACCACCCACCCTGGTGTAGAACTGTAGATTGTAAATGAATGCTACAAGTTTATCTCTATATGAGGTCACATGTTACTTGATTATGACATAATGGTGAGTGCCTTGTTGCCGTGTGGCGTGGCCCGGCCATCTCTGTCATTAATGCCCCTCTGCTCCTGAGATATTTGTTTGTCTCTTCTATGTCATAGATATGCCTGTACATGTTTCTGAAATTCACTTCAAACTTCATCTGTCAGTGCCTAACTTGTGCCGGTATTGTTGAAAAAAGAAGCTGCAATATAATGATCCTTTCGTTGACCTAATTTCTTGGAGGTAGTTATATGCCTTTAATTTTGACCATGCTATTTTCTTATGCAGTCAAATGCTTCGCTGATGGTGATGATTTGGATTGCAAAGTCTCGACAAATGAAGATTACTTCAATGAACAAGAGGAAGAACTTAGGCATAGGGTACAACTTGAAGCAGAGGAAAGAAAGCTGGAAGAGACTCTGGAATATCAACGGCGGATAGAGGAGGAAGCAAAGCAGAAACATCTTGCAGAACAATGTAGAAGTACATATGCATCTTCTGTAATTGGTGCAACTCGTCTTCCAAGCGCTGGGAATCAGGATAACCATGAAACTGGAGCCAATAACTCTTCATGTACTTATCTCGAAGGCATAAAGTTTGGTGACTTCCGCTACACCGAGAACAATTTCAGCCAGAAACTTAATGGATTGGATTCATCTGATCCGCAGGCATTAAGCAGCAGTGATATGAGTGTTTCTAAGTTGACATTGAGAATGAACGGGGTTTGGAAAAATGCACAGCCTATAAAGCCGCTCAGTAATCTTGGCACCCAAAATTCTAAGAGAAGTTCTAACGAACCACAAAAGAAGTATTCCCAAGGTTGTGGGTTATTTACTCTACAATTAAGAGTTTTTACTATCAATTCTGTTCACAATTTTAAAATGTATTTGTATATGTTTATTGTTGCAGGTGTGCCAGGTGCTATTTATGATGATGGAGACAATGATAGGACATCTGGTACACAATTTGGTTCAAAAGCTCCTAGATGGAGCAGCTCTGGTAAAAAATAGCTCCATATGCAAACCACAGCTATCAAGATGGAAAACAGAATCAGCTACATGTGTTGCCTTCAGATGATCCCCAATTTGTTCATAGAGGTCACTCTGCAGGAACAGAGAAGCCAAATTTTGAGAAAGGTAACTATTTTCGTGGGTCCATAAATCTACGTATAAAATAATTTGTAATGACAGTTTTTGAATACTGGATATTGTTGCTGAAGACTTGAAGTTTAAACAGACTGCTAAGGTTACACACTAGTGGCATGTACAATAATAGTAGTTGTTGTTTCTTCTGAGCTGCATGGAGTCAAATTGTACAAGCACCCCAGTGTAACACCCATGTTCCTGTTTTGAAAACGCATTACAAGTATAACAATGTCCTTCCTATATCTATACGCCCTGCAGCTAAAAGCTTATAAAGCATTGAAATACATCTAAGCATTCATTAGTTATGATTGTATTTTTTGAATTCAGTTTTATAACATTCTTGTTCTTTCTTTAAGCATTTGTGTTACTTGACCAAACCAACCAGTATTGTTTTACCTTGTTTACTATGGCCGTTTTTACGTACTCATTTCAATTATTTTTTTTCTTTACTTTCTGGTCCCTTGACCTGTATCGTGTCTTGTAAGTTACCAAAAAATGCAATTGATTCTGTAATATATTTTTTAATTTGTTTATGATCCGGACTTCTGTGAAATTGTTCCTTTCACATCCAGTTGGCAGTGGTGCAATACCATCAGCGGATGTGTGCATCGAGGATGATTTTGATAAAAGGTTTCAGGAAGATCTTGATGAAGCAGTGCGCCAAAGCCTTGGTATCCATTTTATTATGACTACTTCCATTCTCTGAATATGTCATATCTTAGGCTCATGAACATCCATGGACATTTATATTCAACGTCTCTATATGTCATCTTTATATCTCTCTGTGTCATATTCTGCTTTGCACGGATTGTGCTTTCCACACGTTACATGCATGCTGGTTTAATGATATATATATATTCTGAATGTTTCCATATGACCATATCTATATCCTGTTGCCATGCTGAAGAATAATTTGATAATTAATCAATTCTGATACCATTAAATATTATTTACGTTATTACCTTGAGTCTCTGTCATGGTGCAAGTTTGATTAGTTCTTGGAAGAGTATGCATTTTACTGTTAGCTGCGCTTCATCGCTGTTATATACTTCGACCGATGTTGCAGAGTTTATTTGCTGAGAGATCATTAGTATATATGATGACGTGATGTCTTGATGATTGTTCTCTTACTGTCTTCTTTCTCTTTTTCTACGTTGACTAGAGAGTTTTGGTAATGATGTTAATTCTGTCTTATGGAATTTTGATGATTTATCGCTTATGTCCTGTCATTTAAGGATATGATGCTTACCCTGCTGGTACGATAAGCACTTCAAATGGGACAGAAGTGTATGGGACTGGCCTTAAAAACGCTGCTGGTGAATACAATTGTTTCTTGAATGTGATTATTCAGGTAAGCTTAGATTCATAATGTGCTATTCTCTAGGATTAGGCAATCGCTCTTTGTTTACCTGGTGTTCTTCTATTTGCAGTCATTATGGCATATATAAGGCGGTTTCGAGACGAGTTCCTTAAAACATCATCACTGCACAAGCATGTTGAAGATCCTTGTGCTGTTTTGCGCTTTATATGGTATCTTTATTGACCTGAGCAAAGCAGCCCAGGGACAAGGAGAAGCTGTTGCGCCTACTTCATTGAGGATCGCTTTGAGCAAATCCTACCCCAACAGCAAATTCTTTCAGGAGGTAAATTGATGTCCTCTTGATAATTTAAGGCTTTATACATATGTTGTTTCAGCATTTTAGCATCCTAATTCTTACTTTCTTATATCTAATCATATATGATCATGGCAGGGACAGATGAATGATGCATCTGAGGTACTGGGTGTAATCTTTGAGTGTCTGCATAAGTCGTACACTTCTCGTACTGTCTACCATGGTAAATCTCATGAGAAGAATTCTATTGGATCATGGGATTGTGCAAATATTTCTTGCATTGCACATAGTCTTTTTTGGGATGGATGTATATGAACGGATGAACTGTCACAATTGTAAGATGGAGTCTAGGCGGCTCAAGTATACTTCATTTTTCCACAATATCAATGCTAGTTCACTCCGAACTGCGAAGGTTAGTTTTCTTTGTTTGGTTGAATCTCATGATATGTTCCTATTCCCATTTCTGTGTTATTATATGTGGCTTCTTATACTGTGCAATCATGATAGTTACTAGTTCTTCTGAGGCCTTGTTTAGTTACATGCAAGTTTCACTGAAAGTTGCAAGTTTTTTCACTCTCTCTCCATCACATCAATTTCTACCCGTATATATGGAGCATTAAATGTTAGTGAAAAAAATAACTAATTACACAGTTTTGTTGTAAATCACGAGACGAATCTTTTAATCCTAGTTGGGTCACGATTGGACAATATTTGCCAAATACAAACGAAATGCTACAGTTGCAACATTTTCCACCTTTTCCCATCTAAACAAGGCCTAACTATTCCTTCTTCAGATGATGTGTCCAGATTCTTCGTTTGATGAACTTTTGAAGGTTGTCATAATGAATGATCAACTCGCTTGTGATCAAGACGTTGGCGGCTGTGGAAAACTGAATCATATACACCACATCCTTTCTACTTCCCCACATGTCTTTACAGTCGGTAAGCTTATTTTTGGCTCTTGGATGTTTCAGGTGCAATTATTTTTGCACTGTATAGTTTCAAGTCCAGTCTAGCTGCTGTTTGATGAATATTTGACCTCACAGTATTCTATTAGAATTCTTTATATGTTTTATCATTGCTATAATCATGTAGGATATGGATATGTTGCTGTATTCTCTTAGTTGGCGATCTTCAAATTGAGCAATTGTGATCTTGCTTACTTTTTTTGGCACATTACAGCCTTGTGAGAGGATGATCCTGCTCTAACACTTCCATGTTCTATGTTTGGTGTGATCATTTGTTGTCATACCCCCTGCTTACCTATTGAACTTCCATTTCAGTTTTGGGATGGCAGAACAACAAAGAGAGTGTGGATGACATATCTGCAACTTTGGCTGGTATTTCAACTGAGATAGACATTAGCATATTCTACCGTGGTCTAGATCAAGGAAGCAAACACACCCTGGTGTCAGTGGTATGGCCAAGGAAAACCCTTTGTTTTATTTTATCTCATTCTTGAATGTGTGGATCATCTTGTTGATTTTATTTAGTTTTCTTAAACCTGTAAATCATCTTCCAGTATGCGTATTTGTATTATTTATGCAGCAGCAAAAGCATGTACAGCTGGCCTGTGCTTTTTGCATGCCTGGCCCGACTTTTGCTCAGGTCTAGGGAACTACCCACATAACTCCAGTTTGAGAATAAGATGATGTCTCCTGCTTGGGATACTATTTGTTTCTTTTTTCAGGGACCTCATTGTGTTGTCTCGTTGGTATTAGATGTGTTATCAGCTGATTTGAGGGCCTGCTTTCAGTAATTACATAAACTGGGAGCTTATAGGATATGAAGTAGGATGAATATATTTAAGGTGAATAGCAAATTGAGTTCAGTTGCATATAACGTCAATGTGACCATTGTTATTTCTGTTCACATTATTGTGGTAAAAAATTCACTTCGAGCTGATAATTGCCACAGTGACATATATTTCGATTTATTGTCAATTTTTGTTTCATTTAGCTTCATTACTACACCTATCAAATGATTTATTCTCTCCAAATTATGGGTTCACAGTAAGGGTGTGTTGCATTTTAAGTAAACAATCATGTCGTTACATAGTCTTTTATCTAAATCTGGTGTTTGGGCATCTGTCTGTCAATATGAGGATCCTTAGATATATATTATTGCTTTTTACACTTGCAGGTTTGTTACTATGGCCAGCATTATCATTGTTTTGCCTTCAAGGATGGACGATGGGTCATGTATGATGACCAGACAGTCAAGGTAACCCCATAACAGTACTACTTTAAGCATCTTTTTTACTTTTCCTACTCTTGCTTAGTGTGACCTAATTTTGCTTCCATGTTATTTGTGCAGGTTATAGGTAGTTGGGGTGATGTGCTAGTGATGTGTGAAAAGGGCCATTTGCAACCCCAAGTGCTTTTCTTTGAGGCTGCAAATTAATTATTCTTCAGAGTCGTAAAGTGCTGTGCCGTGGTTAACATGACCTCAAATATAGGGTTTTTCCGTGTGGCCGTGAACACTAGAAATAGAGTAGCAAATTCGTTTTGAGAGGGGGGTATAGAGTAGCATTCAACAGCTGTGTTGGCCTGTGAGTTTTTGTCGAGCCCTTAGTAATAAGCAGTCACCTGAGCATTCTAGAGCAAAAAAGGGAGCTGTTTAACGCTCGATTTTTGCTGTAACCTTTGGTATAGTCACTGGACTTCTGATCCTTCATCTGCCAATAAGATTTCACTGCCGATCTAGTGGGTGGGGCATTCGACATGAACTGCCATCCAACAATTCTAGCCAAATCTGCCTAAAGCTCTTCATTATGCACCAATTATGTATAGAATTTTGTGCTTACAATGGTGATGCTGGTATAGGAGTGTGACTTTTTTGAGGCCAGAAGGTTTAGGATGGAAGGAAATGGAATGGTTGATGCGGTGGGAACTGTATTTATCTGTGGAAGATTGTTCGAAAAGAGGAATGCTATCTGGAATACGGTACTGACTTTGAGGTGTGTCGATCCGAGAAATATGTAGTACACGAGGCTATATATACACAATGACTCGATGAGATTATGTGAGATGGTTATAGCTATGAATACCAGAATCCTTATCACTACTGTTGGTGTCTTTGACCTTTTGTGGCAGCAGCGCTGTATAATGGTGCCGTTGTTGATTTATTCGTTTTCCCTGCGTTCGTGGCTTTTTTGGTTATGGCAGCCAAAGTGTCTGTGTACATCGATTATTTTACTCACGGTATTGGTACACGGTCTAGCACAGGCTGACGGTTGATCTGTATGGTTTTGCTCTTGAGCTGGACCCTTGCTTGTGTTAAAAAAACTAACGTCGTCAAGAATACATAATCTGCTTTAGCCTTTTCCCAGCCTCACAAGCATTGTAAAGTTTGTGCTAGTATTATTTAACTTTTTAACTATTTGCTATCGAGAGTGGCAGCCCAAATGTTTCTCTACCCTGTTGTGCTGTGTAAATTTGGTTTAAGTTCGTAGAGAAGTGTTACTTCAATACTAATATATTTCATATCACGTTTTCATATCGTAAGTAGTGTTGTATCTAAAAATAACTCGATCATTTATGATAGTTTGATTTTCATATAAACTCAAGCATTTACATCTGTGATTGGATGAAATGCTAATACTATGTTAAAATACCAGAACAACTGCAAAAGACTAATTATAATTTATCTCTTTTCATATTAATAGTAACAGAGGTTTTGGTAAATAAAAAATCTTCAGCAGTTGCTTCGATTCTAAATCCTGTTATTTTCCCGCTAGCTAAAGATTGCTGGCTCTTTAGAGCACGAGATATGGAGAAACTGCTGAGATTTTTGAGAAACTCTAAACAAGAAAATAAAATAAATCATTTGAATTCATGCCACTCGAAAGGGCCGGGCCGTCGAGAACCGGACAAACATCCACTCTGTTTCTGGTTTTAGAGATAAGATGTCCCCTTCTCGCAGCAAGTGATTTGCCATGGAGCTGCTGCTCTCCCCTCCGCGTGCCCACGCCGGCCTCCTCACCTGCAGCTCCACTCCCGTCGTCCTCGGGCTCCGCTCCCACTCCGCCGCCGCTCCGAGCCGCGCGCGCGCGGCCGCTGCTCGCCCGCAGGAACCGGAACGGCCGGAGCGACGAGGAGACCGCGGCGGAGCCCAAGATCATCACGCTCGGGCGGCCGGGGAAGAGCCGGCGGCGCCGCAGCAAGAAGCAGCAGACGTCGGCGCCGAAGCAAGAAAAAACGACGACGAAGAAGAGGAGGAGGAGGAGGAGGAGGACGACGAGCGTGACGCGACGATCCCGGAGGTGGTGACGAACCGGATGATGCGGCGGGTGGGCGCGTCGGTGGGCCTGCCGCTGGCGCTGGGCGTGGGGTTCTTCCCGTTGTTCTACTACCTCAAGGCGGTGAGGAAGGTGGACGTGCCGACGTGGATCCCGTTCGGCGTGTCGTTCGTCTTCTTCGGCGCGGCGCTGGCCGGGGTGAGCTACGGCATCGTGTCCGCGAGCTGGGACCCCGCCCGGGAGGGCTCCCTGCTGGGATGGAACGAGGCGCGCCGCAACTGGCCCGTCTTCTGGGACTCGCTCCGGGGACGCTCCTCCCCGCCTCGCCGGGGCTCCTAGCTCGCAAGGACGGAGTAGCCAGCGCAGGGACAGACAGGCCAATAATGCACACACTCTCTTGTGTGCAGCGCATCCACTGCCATTTTTCTGCCTTTTTTCATCCATTCTTGCTGTAGATCGATGCATGTATGTGTAGAGAGAATGTTTTTGCGTGTAGCTCGGAATCTTCTACCCTTGCAGGACTGGCTGTGCACACCCATCGTGTTGGGGAATGGGGGCTGGGGATCAGCATGCTTTTGTTGGACTGCCGATTCTATGTTGAATTTATTCTACTGCGTGACGAGTGACGACGCATATTTCAACAACTGCACAGGCCAATGGAATGGAGCAAGCAAAAATATGATCTCCTCGCCTGCCTCCTCCGACTCTACCAGAATATTTGAGGTAACCACCATACGCAAAACAAAACGAGTTGATTAAAACATCTCTGTACATCGATTTAGCCAAACAAATTAGTACATATACTCCTCCATCTATAGATGGCCAACGGGCCGGGCCGGTATGGCACGGCGTCGTGCCGCCACGGGCCGTCATGCCTGTCGGGCCGTGCCTCTACGGGCTTTGTGCACGGCCATCGGCCCAAGGCACGGCCCGTGGGCTGTCGTGCTTGCGGCGGGACCCTTTATGCCGCCCGTGCTGCCAGGGGCCGCCACGAGGCCAGCGGCGGCGGCCCGACAGCGCTTTGCCCTCAAGGCATATCAGGCCGTCGTGAATCGGGCGTGAGGCGTGAAGCGCGGGGAGGTGGCCCGGATTTCGGCAAGAGAAAGCCGCGCGGGCGGATCGCCGGGCCGCCGGGCGAGCGAAGAGGAAGAAGTCCCGCATGGGGCGCACCCCACCGGGCGGCGTGGAGCTCGCACCTGCCCCCATCGGGCGCCTCGGGCGCGCGGACCTCGCGACCACATGGGCGTGGCCTCGCGGCCGCGCGCTCAAGACAGGGATCGAGGAAGGACCGAAGGAGGCAGACCGCGTGCCGCCGCCGCCCGTGCAGTCGTGCTTGCCCAAGCTCGTAGGGCCCAGCGCAGAGGCGCGCTCTCTCCCGAGCCGCGAGGGAGGCAAGGGAGCCAAGGAGACGGCGGCGGCAAGGGCACCAACGGCCGGGGCGTGCACGTCTTGTGCCACGGCCTTGGTGGCGGCCAGGCACGGCCCGTGGCCTCGGGCCGGGCCGGCACGGGCACGGTGGCCACCGGGGCGTGCCGTGCTCGGGCGGGCCAAAATGAACCCCACGGACCGGGCCACCGGCCCACGGGCTGCATGGCCATATATGCTCCATCCTAACAAATTGTAAAATTCTCGCTTAGTTAAAATTTTAAGTTTAGCTAGATTAATCATAAAATATATTTTTATAATAAACTTATTTAAATACACATAAATAAATATACTGATACTGTTTTAGGAAAAATTGACTTGGTGGGATGTATAGTAACATATAAACATATATAATATCTAAACCCTTAGAAAGGCATATACTCCCTACGTCCTGAAAAAGAATATTATTTTTGTTTTTACTGGGAGTCAATTCATCTCAACTTTAATGTGTCAAAAAAATAATGTGTAGTAAGTGTCAGCATTAGATTGAAAAAAAAATTGACTTGGTGGGATGGGAGTAATATATATATATATATATATATATATATATATATATATATATATATATATATATATATATATATATATATATATATATACTTTTTATAATAGACCTCTTTTTAGAAGTACAATTATGAAAACTGTACTTTCTATGAACAAACATAGTTAACCTTTAAAAAGTTTGACCTCATCATTCAAACCTAAACTCAGCTCATTCAAGCGAAAAGCTTACAGATAAGGGCCTGCCTGGATTACTGCGAAAACAAACAACTAATAAGTCAACTACCGAATTTCCAGATTGATGAACAGGCCCGATCGAATTAATTAGATAAAGTGGGAGACATGCATAGTTGCCGATGGAGAGATCCGATCGAGCAGCCACATCACTTATGCTTAGATGTCGTCGCCGGAGGCTTCGTCGTCGGTGACATGAATTTGGCGCTCAACGTACCCCCCTTCGTTCGAAGCTCCGCGAGAACTTTTTCCTTTCAAGCTTCAAATCCTCGCGCGACTTGTACACGGCCGCCGCCGCGGGCCATATCGTCCCCTGATTTTATGCTGCAAGTCCTCGTCGCCCAAGCAGGCCAGCTGTTCCAGGGAGCAGATGGGCATGCGCCTAGTCCCGATGGTCACCGAGAGCACAGCGTCGATCTCCTTTTGCGTCAGCCTGCGCGTGACCACCTTGGTTTTCTTCGTCGTCGTCGTCTTCTCGGCAACCTCCTCCGCCGCAATCTCGCAGGCCTCGACGAAGGCCTTTAAGTTGGCACTCTTGCCTGCCTCGCTCATCTCTGCCTTGTCCGCCTCCGTCGTCTTCTCAATCCAAGCCTCCATCCCTCCAAAATAAGCTCTAGATAGTCTAGTTCTGAGATAGAGGCGGCGGCGATGTGCTGTCTTGAAAGTTGAAACCTACCAGCTGGCTCTATTGTGTATATATTTGCAGATATATCCATATATTATACGGAATCAATTACGTACTTTTGGTTTAAAAAACAATTACGTATTAAAACCAGATTATGTACAAATTAATCGTGGACGAGTTTTTTTTTAATTTGTGCAAAATATCGAGGTGAAGTTT